>VZSC01009023.1:314072-359692 GCA_013398225.1 Steatornis caripensis | reverse complement strand
TTTAAAGGTTGCATTCAGAATTACCAGTCTTTTATTCTTTGGGATTTATTTTTCTCTTTTATTTAAAAAATCCCAACTCCTGGACACATCTGAAGGTTAATATCAGCTTCTATTTTTAAGACCTTGTAGCAGAAACTGCCTGGAAAATATTATTAATGTACATCCAAGACTCAGAAGCCAGAGGCCAAATAAAACAGTCAAAAAAATTCTTTATTATTTTAACAGTAGTAAAATAATTTTTCAGATAGTCTTACAAGTAGAGTCCTGATTTGGACATTTTAATGCTTGAAATCAACAAATCTGTCCCTTAACTCCTACCATTAAGTCTTCTCAGCAGGATTTTACTGTTATAATTGAGCAGGACACGGATATGGGAATGTAATTGTCTTTGGGTGGCTATATCATCCTCATTTGCCAAATATTCACAACCTTAACAAAACTTGCTCAGGTGTTTTGGACTACAATGGCTCTGTTTAGAAGCCTGCGGGCCAGCCTCACCAGCCCGCTGCTCACTCCTGATGCCGATGGTTAGGCCACCCAGCTAAGGTTAGTACTGCAAGCTTCACATCTACCACAGGCCCCGTACTCACCATAGGCAACCATCTCCTCCTGGATTTTCACTGTGGTGCTAACCCTTTGCCTGCACTGCCCTTCCCTTCATATCCTTTGGGGCCCAACTGCACTCTCACCTCTGTATCTGGAAACTCAGCCACACTACTTCACCGGCTCTATCCAATTGAAAAAGTAGTGTAGCTTACTAGAAACTTGTCTCAGAATTGCATATAAATCACATTGCCTTGCAACTGCAGTGAGCTCAAAACATCTGCACAGGCAGTTAATAGCAGTTACCATGGCTCCGCTGATGCGTAGAAACGTGTTAATCTTCTGCAACTCAGTTGTGTGCCTGACCTGCAGATCTCCACTGTAAGTAAATTGACACACTTTACAGCTAATGATGCCAGCATTACAAGGAAATACAAATGCAGTGATCAGTCATAATAACACAGTTTTTGCCTATTTTAATGAGAACTGCAGGCTGTTAGTTCTCTGAATAGCAGTGCATCAGACTGAAATCAGAATTTACTCAGAGCTAGAGCAAGGTACTATTTCACTTTTACCATATCACCTAAGCAGAGCTCACTTACTGTCCATTGCAAGTACTTAGCCCCTTCACTTTATTCTATGATTGATACTGTTAGCTAAAAAAACAGGAGGACAATGACTGCCATTTTCTGATAATTTTGGTAAAAATCATGCATAGCTTTAATACCCATAACTTTGATATTGCCTCTTCCTATTCTCGACAGAGATGAAGGTGATCTGCAAGTATACTTAGCTACATCCTTAGTACTTTGAGATGGCCACAGAACAACTCAAAAGGACTCAGATACAGGCTACAAAATAGAAAGGAAACAGAAAAGTAAAGAACAGAGCACAAAACCTCCTATTTTGCATAAAATTTACTCCATTCAGAGAAAATCAAGTCAAGCAACCTTACAATAAATGCTAGGTCCTATACTCATTTGTGTTCTTTTATACCATTTCTGGCAGTTCTGTATCATTCCTTGATGATAGAGTTATTCCTTGAAGGTAATGTCATGAAAAAGACAGATTTTATACTCATCTTTAATGTACATGCTTAATATAGAATACAAAGTAATTGAAAATTATCAAATGTATTTTTTAATTAAGTAGCATGACGCAGATGACAATTTCAGAGCAGGTTATGATTTTAGGTCAGGTCATGATTACGGACTCTAAAATTGTAGTCTTGTGATATCCCATGTTATCACTACACAATGATGTTACCACTACACATCTTAGGTTCATTGCTGGAAAATGCTGACCATAATATCTACTGTTAGATTTTTTACACACCAGAACTAGGTATCTTTCAATTGACTTTAGTAGGATTAAGATTGGGGCCTATACATCTCTTGTTAATGAAAGTATTACCTGCAGTCAGCATTAACATGTTCAAAATATGAATGCTGTTATTCATATTCAACATTCAAAAATTATGTCAATTGCTTTAATAAGTTTTTGCAACAGAAATTATTCCCATGATGTTCAGCTCATCCGTAATGCTAGCATGATTTCTTTGCCCTAAGATCAGCTGGTGCAGTTTGCTGTGCAACTCAGGCAATCTACACATGTGTAATGATGTATTTTTACATATCTGAACATTAGGAGGACGTTTTCCCATTCCTACTTTGGGTTAAATCCAAGTTTCAATAAGGGCAGATAATCTAATTTGACCTCACTAGAAAGACCTGGAAGCTATGAGACCCCTATAGGGCCAATAGATGATTAGTTAATGTCAGAAAACCTACCAGCTACTGAGATGAGCAATAACTAGCGTTATAGTGAAGTATAATAATAGAATACAAGTAAGCAGCTGAAATGATAATGAGAAAAAACAATGGAAGGACCTCAGATGATAGTCTGGCAAGAATGCAAAACAGTTGCATGCTCTGAAGCCTTTGTCTCAGAAAGCACATCAAAACCTTGTCATAGTTAGTTTTGGCTCATGGCCCTTTCTCCAGAAGGCATGTATGAAGCCAACAGTTCACAGCCTTCGTCACTTTTGTTGCTACATGTCCTTGAATGGGGAGTGACAGAGAACCACCTTTCTGCTAACGTACTTCTGTTTCATATCGAGTTTTCAGGTAAGAATTGTTTTCTAAAAGTGGGTTCATTTCCTTGTGTTTGTTACAGATTCAGTAGAAACCTGTAACTCTCAGCTGCATATGCTCTCTAGAGTCCTTAACAGTTTTAGAAGGAAAAGTAACAGAACATGTTGGAAGTCATGGTTGCTTTCTCAATTGATTATAAAACCCATTCTCCACTGATTATTATAGAGCAGAGACTGCATCAGGAAATGTGGGCAGTCAGTAGATGCAGTTAATGATTTCTTTATCTGTATCCTTCCCTCATCCACACTTTATATATATGCACATGGTGGGGGGGTTTCATTTATTAAGTAAAAAATAGAAAGATATGTCTGATTAAAAGGAAAATATTTACCAACTATGTTATGTTTGCATGCCAAGGTCTTGGAAGTGAAGGAGCAACAGGGAGAGACCGCCAGAAACAGCTGGGATTTATTTATTATATTTAAGAAGGAGAAAAAAGCTGCTGCAGAACGGCAGCCACAAGAGAGGCGTGAAATCATGTGAGAGCAACAATTCTGCAGACACCAAGGTCAGTAAAGAAGGAGAGGGAGGACATGCTCCAGGAGGCGGAACAGCGATTCTTCTGCAGTCCATTGAAAACCATGGTGAGGCAGACTGTCCCCCTGCAGGCCATGGAGGTCCATGATGGAGCAGATATCCACCTGCACCCATGAAGGACACCACGCCAGAGGAGGAGGGTGCCTGAAGGAGGCTGTGACCCCATGGGAAGCCTGCACTGGAGCAGGCCTCTGCCAGAACCTGTGGACCCATGGAGAGACAAGCCCACTCTGGAGCAGGATTATGAGCAGGACTTGTGATCCCATGGGGGACTCATGCTGGAGCACTTGGTAAAGAATGGCAGCCTATTGGAAGGACACCTGCTGGAGAAGTATGTGGAGGACTGTCTCCTGTGGGAGGGTCTCCACACTGGAGCAGGGGAAGAGTGTGAGGAGCCCTCTCCCTGAGGAGGAAGAAGCAGTAGAGACATGTGATGGACTGACTGCAATCCCATACCCCTTCCCCCTTGACCACTAAAAGGGGGAGGAGATAGAGAAATTGGGAGTGAAATTGAGCATGGTAAGCAGGGAGGGTTGGGGGAAATAAGATTTGGGTGTATTTCTCATTATCCTACTCTGATTTTATTGGCAATTAAATAAATTTAATTAATTAATTAATTAATTTAATTTCTCTGAGTGGATTCTGGCTTGCCCGTGAGAGTAATTGATGAGTGATCAGTCCCTGCCCTGATCTAGACTCAGCCTTTGGTTACATATCTCTTCCTGTCCTGCTCAGGAGGGGGAGCAATAGAATGACCTTGGTGGGCAACTCACATCTAAACAAGATCAACACACCACAGTCGTTTTTGGCACCCAGTGAGGGGCACGATGAATTTGAGATAAGGATAGTAATTAGGAGAGGTAATGGGTACAACGTGGACTGAACAATGTGAAAGAACAGAATGATCATGGTGAATTTCTGTTGTATTTGTGGCGAAAGGTTGTGGGGTGGATTGTGTGTAAATTGTCTGCTTTTGTTCAATGTTGCGATGATGTTGATTTTGGTATGGGGAATTCTTTGCTTTGATGTGAGTGAAGCTTGTGAAAATTGTGAATAATGTGGATTTTAATGATAATTTTAAATGTGTGATTCACAGAGGCGAGGTGTGGAACGTGCTGGTTTTGCATGGCAAGGTTGTGGTAGCAGTGGGGAGCTACACAGTTGACTTCTGTGAGAATCTGCTAAAATGCTAGAAGCCTTCCCTATGTCTGATAAAGCCAGTTCCGGACAGGTCCAAGATGGACTCAGCACTGGCCAAGGCCAAGCCAATCAACCACGGTGGTAGCGCCTCTGGGGTAACATAGTTAAGAAGGGGGAAAAGTTGCATGGAATGGCAACTGCAGCCAGAGAGAAGAGTGAGAATATATGAGAGCAACAAGTCCGCAGACACAGGTCAATAAAGAAGGAGGGGGAGGAGGTGCTCCCTGCACTGGAGCCGAGATTCCTCTGCAGACCGTGGTGAAGACCATAGTGAGGCAGGCTGTCCTCCTGCAGCCCATGGAGGTTCATGGTGGAGCAGATATCCACCTGCAGCCTCTGAAGACCCCATGCTGGGGCAGGTGGATGCCGAAGGAGCCTGTGACCCTCTGGGAAGCCCGCGCTGAAGAAGGCTGCTGGCAGGACCTGTGGATCCATGGAGATAAACCGTATGATAACAGGACATGCTTCAACAACTTTAACCTGTTAGGGCGAGATGAGTTCCACGTGTCTGGAACAGGCAAGGCTATCTTCAGCAACACGTTGGCCAACTTGGCGAGGCAGGCTTTAAACTGAAGGACTCGGGGAGTTGGGTCCAAAATGGCAGTACTCATGCCATTGCAACCAACTGGGGAACAAGCCAGGCCAACCAAGGCAGGGACAAGTGTTCCTTAGCTGCCTGCCAAGGTGAGAAGCAGAAGGCCAAACACCTCAAGGGTGTTTGACTATGTTTTTATGACTATATTGGATTCTCTTGCACCCCCCTCCAGGAAACCTGTGTGGTCAACTACCTCCCTGAAGTGCCTGTACACCAACACACAAAGCATGCGGAATGAACAGGAAGAGCTAGAGATCTGTGCACGGTCACAGAGCCATAACCTCATTGCAATTACAGAGACATGGTGGGATAATTCGTATGACTGGAATACAGTCATGCATGGCTATGTATTTTTTGGTAAAGGCAGGCCAGCAAGGCAAGGTGGTGGAGTTGCTGTTTATATGAGAGAGTGACTGGAACGTATCGAGCTCTGCTAGGGGTGGCTGAAGAATGAATCATGAGCCTGTGGGTAAGAATTAAGGGGCAGGCGAATATGGGTGACACTGTTGTGGGTGTTTACTACAGGGCACCTGATCAGGAAGAGGAAGTTGATGAGGTCTTCTACAGACAGCTGGAAGTTGCTTCACGGTCACAGGCCCTGGTTCTCATAGGGAACTTCAACCACCCTGATATTTGCTGAAAAGACAACACAGCTAGGCATGCACAGTCCAGGAGGTTCCTGCAGAGCATTGATGATAACTTTTTAATGCAGGTGGTGGAGGAGCCAAAGAGGAGAGGAGTGCTGCTGGACCTGATACTAAGAAACAAAGAAGGACTGGTTAGGGATGTGAAGGTTGGGGGCAGCCTTGGCTGCAGAGGCCATGAGACGGTGGAGTTCAGGATCCTGAGTGGAAGAAACAGGGCAACAAGTAGGATTACGGCCCTGGATTTCAGGAAAACTAACTTTGCACTATCAAAGACCTACTGGGCGGAATCCCGTGGTTTATGGCTCTAGAAGGCAGAGTGTCCCAAGAGAGCTGGTAAATATACAAGAATAACCTCCTCCAAGATCAAGATCGGTGCATCTCTATGACTAAGAAGTCAAGCAAAGGAAGCAGAAGANGTGGTCAACTACCTCCCTGAAGTGCCTGTACACCAACACACAAAGCATGCGGAATGAACAGGAAGAGCTAGAGATCTGTGCACGGTCACAGAGCCATAACCTCATTGCAATTACAGAGACATGGTGGGATAATTCGTATGACTGGAATACAGTCATGCATGGCTATGTATTTTTTGGTAAAGGCAGGCCAGCAAGGCAAGGTGGTGGAGTTGCTGTTTATATGAGAGAGTGACTGGAACGTATCGAGCTCTGCTAGGGGTGGCTGAAGAATGAATCATGAGCCTGTGGGTAAGAATTAAGGGGCAGGCGAATATGGGTGACACTGTTGTGGGTGTTTACTACAGGGCACCTGATCAGGAAGAGGAAGTTGATGAGGTCTTCTACAGACAGCTGGAAGTTGCTTCACGGTCACAGGCCCTGGTTCTCATAGGGAACTTCAACCACCCTGATATTTGCTGAAAAGACAACACAGCTAGGCATGCACAGTCCAGGAGGTTCCTGCAGAGCATTGATGATAACTTTTTAATGCAGGTGGTGGAGGAGCCAAAGAGGAGAGGAGTGCTGCTGGACCTGATACTAAGAAACAAAGAAGGACTGGTTAGGGATGTGAAGGTTGGGGGCAGCCTTGGCTGCAGAGGCCATGAGACGGTGGAGTTCAGGATCCTGAGTGGAAGAAACAGGGCAACAAGTAGGATTACGGCCCTGGATTTCAGGAAAACTAACTTTGCACTATCAAAGACCTACTGGGCGGAATCCCGTGGTTTATGGCTCTAGAAGGCAGAGTGTCCCAAGAGAGCTGGTAAATATACAAGAATAACCTCCTCCAAGATCAAGATCGGTGCATCTCTATGACTAAGAAGTCAAGCAAAGGAAGCAGAAGACTGCATGGATGAGCAAGGAGCTTGTAGAAAAACTCAAAGGGAAGAAGGAACAGGATGTGGAAAAATGGTCTGGCCACTTGGGAAGAATATAAGACCATTGCCAGAGTATGTAGGGATACAACGAGGAAGGCTAAGGCCCACTTGGAATTAAATCTGAAAAGGGAAGTCAGAGGCAACAGGAAAGGCTTCTTCAGATACATCGGTAGCAAAATTAAGACTAGGGAAAATGTGGGCCCTCTGCTGAATGAGGCGGGTGTCCTGGTGATGGAAGATACAGAGAAGGTGGAATTAATGCCACCTTTACTTCAGTCTTCACTGCTAAGTTTTGCCCTCAGGATTCCCAGACCCTGGAGGAAAGAAAGAAAGTCTTGAGAAACAAAGACCTTGCCTTGTTTGGGGAGGATTGGTTTAGAGACCACTTAGGCAAACTGGACACCCACAAATCCATGGGTCCCAATGGGATGCACTCATGAGTGCTGAGGGAGCTGGTGGCTTTTATTGCTAAGCCACTCTCCATCATCTTTGAAAAGTCGTGGAGAACAGGAGAGGTGCCTGAGGATTGGAGGAAAGCCAGTGTTACTCCAATCTTCAAAAAGGGAAAGAAGGAGGACTCAGGAAACTACAGGCCAGTCAGCCTCACCTCCATCCCTGGAAAGGTGATGGAACAGATCATTCTGGAGGTCATCTCTAAGCATGTGGAGGAGGAGAAGATTATCAGGAGTAGTCAACATGGTTTCCCCAAGGGGAAGTCCTGCTTGACCAATCTGATGGCCTTCAATGATAGCATGACTGCCTGGGCAGACAAGGGGAGAGCAGCAGATGTAGTCTACCTCGACTTCAGCAAGGCTTTTGACACTGTCTCCCACAACATCCTCACAGGTAAGCTTAGGAAGTGTTGGTTAGATGAGTGGATAGTGAAGTTGATAGAGAACTGGTTGAATGGCAGAGCTCAAATGGTTGTGATCAGTGGTGCAGAGTCTAGTTGGAGGCCTGTGCCTGGCAGTCTTCGCCAGGGGTTAGTGCTGGGCCCAGTCCTGTTCAACATATGGAATAGTCCGGTTCAAAACATCAGCGACCTGGAAGAAGGGACGGAGTGTATCTTCAGCAAGTTTGCTGATGATACAAAGCTGGGGGGAGCAGCAGATTCTCCAGAAGGCTGTGCTGCCATTCAGCATGATCTGAACAGGCTAGAGAGCTAGGTGGATAGGAACTTGAAGAAGTTCAGCAAGGACAAGTGTAGGGTCCTGCACCTGGGGAGGAACAACCGCATGCACCAGCACAGGTTGGGGATTCACCTGCTGGAGAGCAGTTCTGCAGGGAAGGACGTGGGAGTGCTGGGGGACAACAGGCTCACCATGAGCCAGCAGTGTGCCCTTGTGGCCAGGAAGGCCAATGGCGTCCTGGGGTGCATTAAGGAGAGTGTGGCCAGCAGGTCAAGGGAGGTGATCCTCCCCCTGTACTCTGCCCTGGTGAGGCCACAGCTGGAGTCCTGTGTTCAGTTCTGGGCTCCCCAGTTCAAGAGAGACAGGGAACTAGTGGAGAGAGTCCAGTGGAAAGCAACAAAGATGATTCGGGGAGTGGAGCATCTCTCTTGTGAGGAAAGGCTGAGAGACCTGGGTTTGTTTAGGCTGGAAAAGAGAAGACTGAGAGGGGATCTGATAAATGCTTGTAAATATCTAAGGGGCAGGTGTCAACAGGATGGGGCCAGACTCTTTTCAGTGGTGCTCAGAGACAGGACAAGGGGCAATGAGCACAAACTGGAACACAGGAAGTTCCACCTGAAGCTGAGGAATAACTTCTTTAGTATGAGGTTAACAGAGCACTGGAACAGGCTGCCCAGGGAGGTTGTGGAGTCTCCTTCTCTGGAGATACTCAAAACCCGCCTGAACACTTTCCTGTGCAACCTGCTTTATATGCACCTGCTATAGCAGCAGGAGTGGACTAGATGATCTCCAGAGGTCCCTTCCAACACCAACCATTCTGTGATTCTGAGAGGTGCCCATGCTGGAACAGGTTTTCTGGTAGGACTTGTGACCCCATGGAAGACCATGCTGGAGCAGTCTGTTTGTGAGTGACTGAACCCCATGGAACGGAGCCATGCTGAAACACTTGGTGAAGAACAGCAGCCCTTGGGAAGGACCCCCACTGGAGAAGTTCATGGAAGACTGCCTCCAGTGGGAGAGACCCCGTATTGGAGCAGGGGAAGAATGTGAGGATTCCTCCCCTTGAAGAGGAAGGAGCATCAGAGACAACGTGCAATGAACTGACTGCAATCCACATTCCCTGTCACCCTGTGCTGCTAGTGGGGAGGAGTTAAATAAATTGGGAGTAAAATTAAGCCCGGGAAGAAGAAAGGGGTAGGATAAATTGGGGTTTTTTTAGATTTGGTTTTATTTCTCATTATCTTACTGTGGTTTGGTTAGTAATAGATTTAACTAATTTCCCCAAGTTGATTCTGTTTTGCCTATGACGGTAATTGGTGAGTGATCTCTCCCTGTCCTTGTCTCGACCCACGAGCCTTTTCATTATATTTTCTCTCCCCTGACCGCTGAGCAGAGAGGTGATAGAGCAACCTTGGTGGGCACCTGGCATCCAGCCAGAGTCAAGCCAATACACTCTTTTTAAAGCTTTACTTTAAGTGAATATGAAAGTGATTTTAAGTGACCACGAAGGTTCACATTTACCTTGAATTAAAATAGAGGAAAGAGTACTAGAAAATTTTGGCAGTTGGCAAGCACGTAGTTTAGTTTCTACTGGTCTGGCTGCTGATCATCCATCCAAGTCTGTGCATGATCCTGAATAAAATAAGGAAAAAGTTGAGACAAAGGGTGACATAAAGAACAGAAGAGGAAAGGTGTAAAAAGACTGCATTATATATGAAAAGTATTTAAAGCTCCATTCTTTTTCCAAGAATGACTGTGGCTTGAGGGGCCTATATCTCTCTATTCCTTGTGTATCTCATGTACAGCAATGCAGTCAGAGTATCTCCCCCCAATATGAGACATATCTCAGGGCAGATTTCTCAAGGTTAACAGATTGTCTGTTGATAGATGCTGACAAAGAAGAAGGGTTCAAAGATCATCTGCTGGTAGATGCTGACAAAGGAAATAGTGAGTCGTTCACATTATTGGATTTTGTGAAGTTTAAAGATCATTTGTTACCAGTAATTCATTAGAATTTACAAAGGAGAAAATCTAAATCATAGCTGAACCTCTGTATTTGTGTGTGTGCGCGCATGTTCATGTGTGTGTAATTTAAGAAACACTGTTGTAACTTTTGTGTGAACCTTGCCATTCTCGAATCTTTAACTAAGTTGCTGTTTGATTATAACAACTTTTGTTAAATCACTCTGTTAATTGGCTGATGATCAAGTGTCATGAAATACTATACAATCTAGTGCTGTGGTTTACCTAATAATAAACCCAAATTGCTGCTACTTCAAAGTTGAGTAAAATCTCAATTTGCAACAAAATACCCTCCACTCTCCCATCCATGACATAAGTCCTGCTTACGGTGTTTGATGAGATCATAACTCCCTGCATGTTTAAATCTTCTGGACTTGTCAGGATTTACAGTCTTTGGCAGTCTGATGAATAACATAGTACTATATACTTAATGTGAGACAAGTCTACTAAGATTCAGAGTCTTGATTTGATTTAGAATTAACATCTTGAGACTCATTTGGTGTGAGATTAAACTGGGACGTTGTCACACAGCTGAGCAAATGTGTGATTATGTATGATTAAATTGATTGACAAAGCCTCTTTTGTTTGCTGATTGCCCCTATGCAGCTTATATTTTTCACATTTATTCACAGAGTAAAATATTAGAATATATTTTGCTGGAAGGTGTAGGATAACGACCTGGGGTGGGGGTAAAATTAGAGAAAAATAGAGGTAAAGTTAGAGAAAACTAGAGAAAAGAAAAAAACTTCTAAATTTTAAAGTTATAACGCTAAAGAAATATTAGGGTAAAATACAGCTGCAGCCTCCCAGATGGAGTGTAGTTGGCTACTCCCAAGATAGTACCCTAAACAATACTATCTGCAACTTTAGCACATGCTAAGAGGAACAGAACAGAGGGTGGAGCAGAGTGAAAACTCCACAGCCTGGCTCTGTTCTAATCTTTGCAATGATGGGAACTTGATGGTACTGTGGAACTGATAAACATCGTAGCAGCCGCCAACCAAGGAAGCCAACAACAGTGATGAAAATGCTGTCCTTCGGATTAACATTGCTCATTGTAATCTCATTATAATACTAAAAAACACACCTCCATCTCAAAGCTGCCCCCCTTTCAGGTATGACCACCCCTCACTGAGCATGCACAGTGAATTTTAGGGAATCTATACCTTTAAATCAAGGTGGGAGAATTCTACACCAATCAGTGACAAAAGTGTGTATGACTAGAGTCGCTCAAGCTCCACCTAGATATTAAATAATATAAAAGGACTAGGGGAGAGAATAAAATTTAGAGAAAACTCCATTGTAACTACTGGGATTCGTTGACGGGCCGAACCTGCCTTCTCCCCCACAGGGATGCCTATTGGGTAAGAATTATACTTTAAGTGCACTTAACTATTAACTTCAGCTAGTTTTCCTTTTATTAAGTGACTAGATCTTGTATGTCTACTGTTTCCATGCTTGTTTTTGCTGTTAGTCTACTATCACCAGCAACCCATGAAACTTAAACTGTCATGGATTTGTATAATAAAATTCTCAGCTGAGTTTCATTATGGTGTAAGTTTCCAGAAACTTGAATAATTCATTTGACTGAGGAGTCTGAACGGAGTATCCCTAAAAGGACATTCAAATCACCCTCCAATACAGTATGCTGTCTAGCTGGGTTAGGACAGGCTGATCAGGAGGAAGGGTCTTGTCTTTCCTGGGATGTTAACAGGCTAGTTAAACACATATGGGTGGGGAACTTTCCCCACCCCCACCCCCCACTAACATGACAGAAGGGATGTCCAAAAATCGTCTAGTTCAACCTCCTGCTCAAGTCGGGGTCCACTATACCTAGCCTTGGACTTTCTTGACTCAAGTTGTGAATAGCTCCTAGGACTAAGATTTCACAGCCTCTTTGGCCCCTGCTTCAGTGTTTGATTAGCCTCACTGTGACTAATGTTAATTAGCCTCACCTCTAATATCTAATCAGAATTTCCTTTTTTGCTGCTTGGGACTGTTGCCACCCATCCTTCCAATGTGCATCTCCAAAAGGTTCCTGGCACTTTTCTTCTCTAACTCCTCCCACTGGGTCGTTCCAGAGACCAATAAGGACACCTTTAGACCTCTCCTCTCCAAACTAAAAAACCCAGTTCTCTGAGCTTCTGTTGTGGTGTAGACCCCGCTTCCCCCTACTAACAAGCCGCATTGCAATGTCAGATCATTCAGCACCACATAAGAACAAAGAGCTGGGATAATTGGGCACTCTACAACCCTGCCTGTTGGTACAATGAGCCAAGATAAGAAGTAATACGGTACTTCTTTGTCCCGGGATGAGCACAGCGAGTTGGGACAATTAGGCACTCCCTGATTGCACCTGGAACTCCTGATGCAATCACAGTGAGTTGAAGTGATTAGGCGCTCCCTGACCATCTCCAGAACTCCTGTTACCCAGGAAATGTACCTAAATCTTCTCCTGCATGGGTCGCAGCCCATATCTGAGAGACGCCAAGACTAATTATCTGATAAGTACTGTGGTCACTAAATGATAACATTGACCAAAGTCAATCATCTTGCAATTCTATAAATAATGGTTCTAAAGGGAGACCCTTTGAGCTCTCCGGGACCACAGCAGGCTGTGACCGTGTATCTCCCTCTGAGCTGGGACGCCTCTCAGAGCAGTTTTCGCGAGGTTCCGCGAGGTATTTGGATCCTTCCCTGACAGACGCCAGCGAAGGAAAAAGTGAGTAAGTCACTGCGTTTAGATTTTCGCGAAGTATTTTCACAGGATGAAATAGTGTGTAGCTCACTATTTCCTGACCCTGTGTGATTTTCGAAGGATATTGGGTACCAAATTTAACATCTTAAACAAAGGTTAACCTCTATATCTGTGTGTGTGTGTGTGTCTGTATGTGTGTGTATACATGTGTTTTAAGTTAGGAAGCTTCAAATCGTTAACTAAGTTGTCATAACTGCTGATTATTGATTATTGAATAAGTATTGCTAATTACATAATTTAGTTTATTATTTACTTTAGTAGTGTTAAGATACCATTTATTGTTACTGTTAATTTTTATAAGACCCATACTTACATGTTAAATCACTTTCACTGAAATCCCCACACTACACTCCTTTAGTTATAAACCGTTGACCAAGTCTGGGACTAGGAGTGGATTCAGCCGCACCTAGACTCCTCTGAGAAGGAGTTTAGAAAGCAAGGGGGTCCACTCTGAACCTCGTGACTCAACGGGAGGGCACTCCTTATACCCTTTTCCCTAAACCCTGTATACATCACTCCAACTCGACCCTGACTCAGTTTCCCCTATCCAACCACTGTAAAATCACTTCTCTCTGCACCACCCCCCACCACCATTCATTGTGACAGTTGCACCTAAGCACCACTCTGACACAATTCCCTTTCACAATCCCTTCACACAGTAAGTACTAGAGTGAATTTTGCCATCAAATTCTGTAAAGTCGCGCTTTTTACAAACTTATATTAAAAATCACCTTTCCCTCATATCTTTGGTGGTGACTCTTTGAGCGACCATTAAACCTTAACCACTCTCCCCCGCGACAGCTTCTCTTTCTACAACAGGCAATCCATTTCCATAAACATCTTTGTAGCCCTCCACTGAACTAGTTCCATCAAGTCAATGTACTTCTCACACTAGGAAGGGCAGAACTGGGCAGAGAACTCCAGATGTGTCCTCACCCATGCCAAATAAAGGGGAAAGGTCATGTCATTCCACCTACTGGTTATACTCTTGCTACCACAAAGCAGTATGCAGCCCATATTGATATTGTTTATAGAATAATTTGCACAACAAATATTAGTTTATTCCTCTTAGTTGTGGTTGTTTTCCTTATCTTTGTGTCACAAAGGAGCTAGAATAAAAGTGCAGATTGATGCTAATATAAAATTTCGTACTGTGTAGCAGAGGAAGTGGCTGAAGTGGCTTTCAACTCAGCCATTGTGCTGTAGACAGAAGGGGCACAGTCCACATCGTCTATTAAAAGTATTTTGCCATCCACAGTCTACCAGAAGGACTGCTGCCATGGTGTTGCTCTAAACTGTCTTTCTGGCTAGGTACTCAGGATTCATTTTCTTTCACAGCAGAATAAATGATAATTTTCTTGTCAACACCTTTTCTTAATCACTACTGGCCAATGTATTCTTTCATTGTTTTGTACAGACTGTGGCTGCCCACACTGGGAATGAGAGAAAATAGGAAGAAAATTTTTAACATTTTAATAGCTGAAGTGTCCATGTACAGAAGCCAATTTAGTCACATCAGGACCTTTACTTCATTACTTCTTCATCCCACATTCCTGTCTTGAAGAGCAGAAAAAAAAAATGGCTCTATAAAGAGCTATTTCCAATTAGACCATTCCACGGCTGTTTTTACATAGAGACTCAGATTACTTTAGAAAGTTTTCAATCTGCTTTCATTCTGTTTCATTTGTCTTCTCATTTGTTTTCTTTTCTTTCCTTAACTCCCTGCCTGAAGCAGCTTTCACAACACTGGCTGCAAGGTTTTTGCAAAGTCCTTCACAAACTGTTGGACTAACACTGAATTTTTTCTATTCCAGCCCAACCTGGCTGATGCAGGTTGGACAAAAAAAGTTTGTTGATTAAAATCCTGCGTAAGAGTAATCAAATCTTGAGTTATTTTGTTTTAAAGGACACATGCGTCTTCATACCAGAAAAATATGAGGAAAAAAACCCTCAGCAAAGTCAAAATGAGCTAGAGTTGTCAGGCTTCTGCATCTAGCGCTAACTTATGGCACTAAATGCTAAAATGTAGCCCCTTGAAATCATTATAATAAATTAAAGCCATTGTCGAGGCTGAAGACATCACACTAGAGCAAAAAATGTATTGTCAACTTTTAATTTTTATGTTGTAAAAAGAATTTCATTCCTCAGCAAGTTGACAGCAAAAATAGGCAAAATCAGTATTTTAGGATGTTATGTCAAAGATCACATGTGAAAGCCTGCAAGTGTCTTGATTTAAGCTGTGAGTTATAGCTGCTCAGTCTTTAGGACTGAGAAGTAGCATATTTCTTGTGGCCCTTAGGACAAGCAAGCTATACACTGCTCTTTATTTATTTTGAATGACAATATGGTCAAACCTTCAGCTAGCAACATGTTTGTGTGTTTTTTATTTTTTCAGTTGTCTTTTATGTATGGTATAAAGTTGCTATTAATTTAAAAACTGTCACTCAAAGAATGTGGGAAAGGAAAAAGCAACTGAGACAAGTACTCAACGACAGCTGAAATTGGCATCCTGAGACAGGTGATAATTTGGTACAGCTAATTGTACTTTTTCCCATATGAAATAATGTCAGAAATATAATAAATTGGTTTTTATTTGATAAGGCATATTTCAAAACCTGCAGACAATGATGACTTTCTCATATAACCGTGCTGCTTGTTTAAAAGAAAGGACCAAGCAAAAATCCCAAAGACAGTGACTCTGTGTCATGACTTTTCTTAGTCATGATTCATTCTTGACCTAGCCCTGACCTTGTCACTGATACTTAGAATTAGCCTCTTATATTAATGCTAAAGATCTGAGTTTGCTAAGAACTCAGCTTGTTCTTGAGTTTGAAAGGAACAGTAGGTATATATACATGGTGTTTTAACAGCTCTTCCAGGTATATTAGGTCTAATGTTATCTGGTTTTGTATGGGCTTTGTTTAATGTGTTTCTGAGCGTTATTGCTGCTCATCTCCTTCCCATATTCTTGAGGATATGTGGTGTCACGTCAGTATGTTTTGTAGACAACCTGGCTTCAGGGAGAGAGAATGGCTCAGTCTCCACCACTTTATTCCTGGGGATGCTGGAATACGGGTCCCTCACTCTTCTCTAGCAAGACGCTCAGTTCCATATGACTTCAGGACCGTTGTTATCATTCCACTTTTTACTGCTGCAGTGAGTTTGAATGAGTTTACACTCCAAAGTTAGTGGGTGGCAGGTAGTTATCATGCATATAAACATCTAAAGAAATAATGCTAAAAAAGTTCTAACTTTATGACTGTGTCCAGAATCCATAGAAACATGCTCCTAAAATCCTAGATTACCTTTTCAACTCTTCTGACTTAAATTTACATTCCATTCAGCTAGAAATACTCACATGTGTAAAATTATGCATGTATTTTATTTTTTAAAGAATCAGGCCTCCAGGTAGAAAGATTCATATAACTGATCCAGTCCTTAAGTCCTCTGAGTCCTCTCTGCTTTCTGCAAATTCGTGGAATTATTTGCTTAAAACCTGTAGGTCAATTGACTTGTTTTTCTCCTTTTAAATTTCTACCAGCCTTGTTATAAATTATTCTGGATGATTGATCAGATTTCTGTGTCTTTGAGATGTGCTATTTCAGGGCTCTATATTACTTGGATTTACTATAACTAAATAATAAATATTCATATCATTCTATATGAATAAACAATTCTGTACTTACCATTGTCAATTAAAAAAAAAATTTCTGTTTCTCAATTAACATCAGATGAGCATCTGTGGTTATGCTATATTATGAATAGTGCAGAATGCTCACTTGTGTGCAAAAATTTATTTAATCAATGCTCATCACAATTATCATAAGCTTTATACAGTCCTTTTACTCTAGAATTATATCTGAATTTACCTCTGGTAACATTCCGGCAATAAAAAGTTTCATGAGGAGTGTCTGTAAGAGGTGTTACACTGTAAGGTAATGCAAAAATTATATCAAAACCATTATTTTCTTCTCTAAAGTAATCTTCTCGTGAACACACATCCTTTGATACATTTTATGCTTGATATTGCACTGTTGCACATTTTTTATAGTTTACAGACTAGTGTTAAATCCTGTATCTTTTTCCCCTCTTGACACTTACTAACTTGTGATTTTATGCTGCCTTGGAAACTGACCTATTTTTATACATAGCTTTTTTGACACTCAGGAGATCACACTTACTTAACTACCTCACAGGCTTATTACTGAATTAATTTTTTCACTTGTCATTACAGAATGCCTTTGCCTTATTAATTTTTGGACACCTGGGAATAAGAGCAAGTACGGTAGATGTCCAGGCCAGAAAGTCATGACTTTATGAGTCATGCAATGTAGCATATTTTTACAAGACTGAGAAGGTACTCTGGAGACTGCCATTTTTAATCTGGTTTCTAAAGGCTTTCAACCATCTTGCTTCTTTTTGAATGATCAGTGTTTTCATGAGATAGCTATTATATAAAGAATAACAATAGTCTTTCAAAACTAGAAAGATCTCTGTCTTAACCTGTGATATTTTTAAGGTATATTTCCCAGTCACATGTGTGTCAGCTTTTCTTTTTTCTTTCTTTCCAACAATGATACAGACAACATAAAACATGAAAAGATTAAGTTTTATGGTATTTACTGCATAACAGCAAATCACTTTTTTTAAAAAATGTAATTTTCTTCCTCTAAATTCAAAAGGAAATTAGAAATTTAGTTTAAATCAAAATCATAATGCCTTTGTCTATGCCTTTGTTGTTCATATTAGATACATTCGTAATAAAGCTTAGCATCTTGATGACAACTGAATTTGTGTTGATTATCAAAACGAGAGGCAGTGCCTCCATTGACCGCAATATGCAGATCCAGGATCATCTGTCCTGTGTATGTCTTTTCTGTGCTTGTGAAACATTGTGTACATTTCCTACATGCTGCAATTGCTAAGTAGTGGAAGTTGCTGACATGTTTCTGTCCTTCCCTCTTTCTTCTTTTTTCTTCTTTTCACCTTCTTCTCCTTTCCTGAAGGTTTTTTCCATTTAAAATAAGAGTTGAAAACACTCATCTCATAAGTGGTGGAAAAAGACATGTAAACTCCATTGGAACACTCTAAATTCAGTTCTAAATCTCATCAATAATGTTTACAAAGTTTGGAGTAGGTCCTGTTTGGACATCCTTCACAGAGAACAGGGAATTGAACAGTGTTACTACTAGTAAGATGAGGCAATTGGGGAATGCTAAAGAACTGATAAGGTTCATTTACAGTGAGCTTCATTTACTGTTTTGACATTTGGAAACAATCATATATCTAGCTTTTCTCTTCTACTTCCATTTTGAGGATGATGATCATCATTGCCACATAGATTGAGAAGCCATACTACTTTTCTATTTTGCATGTGAATTCAGCTGACAGTGGCTAATAGTAGTCATGCTACTAGTCAATGCATAATCTTAGAAGAAAATTATTTAAATAAGCATTGAGGGAGTGTCCTGGTTTGGGCTAGGACAGAACCAATTTTCCTTTAGTAACTTTGCTTTTTAGTTAAGTCTCTTCTGAGAGGCTGGCTGTACTCTCTGAAATTAACTGCCTGGTTTTCCAGACAGCAGCTGCTTCTAGCAGTGATAAGGTTCTGTGCTTATAGTTACTGCTGGAACATCAGTAGGAATGGCAAGCAGAAAGGCTCTTGCTTATAGTTATCCCTATGGAGACCAGGGTCGATGCTTACTTCTGCTAACTTTCTTATGCGCTGGAACTGAAAGAGCAGAGAAGTGGTCACACCTGCGACCCTGCGGCAGGGAGGAACAGGTCGGACAGGTGACCCAAACCTGACCAAAGGGAGTATTCCATCCTATACGCATCATATTCGGTATAAAGCTGAGGGATCACGAGGGTCACTCTATCTTCTTCTATGGCCGGTGTCCGAGGAGGACTCTGTCCGATTCTTCTGCCTTCGATCCCGATCTGTGCATTCCTGAATCCAGCTCCTGCCTGCTACTGCTGAGTACATTCTGGGACTTTCCCAGGGCGTGCCCCGCAGCATCCAGGTGATGTACTCATCATTGTGGTGGTGTGGAAGAACTCGATATTGTGTTTGTACATATTTGCATATATTTCATTATTATTTTTCCCATTTTTATTATACATTATTATTGTAGTTAGATTAAAGCTGTTTTAACTTTTTCAACCCATAAGCCTCTTTCCCTTTTTTCTTCCCTCCACCACCCCTCCATTTGGGGAAGGGAGGAAGTTAACAAAGAGTGTCTGTCATCCATTTAATAACCAGCCCAGCTTTAAACATTGACATGAAGTTAAATAATTTTCCTGATGTTTTTATTTCTTCTTCCACATTGCTCAACCTTTATAAAGTTAATTGATGCCTTCTATCTCTTATACACCTAAAGTACACTTCACCTAAAAGTCTGAGCTGTTCATTTTCAGAAATAAATAGATTCTCTTCTTGCCAGACATCTGAACTGAACTTCAACTTTCAAAATTCTCTCAAACACTTTTATGTCTTAAAGTAAAAGCATCCTCATTAATTCCTCACATAAAAATCCAGAACAGTACTGTGAGACTTACAATTTATAGGCTTTATCCTGTCTTTATCAGAAAAATATGTGACAGCAGAAACATATTGGGCAATTGCAGAAGATATGTGAGGTGGGCTGAAGAATGGAAAACTCAACGCTGCTTTCTCTGAAGTGTGCATGTTATATTTTTCTTGGTGAATGGTGGTAATGGCAATACAGCTTTGCATTTATACTCATCCCTCTGCCATATGTACCCTTTCTGCATTTGTGCACATACACCCACACACCAAACCATGCATCCCACCCTCACTCATTTTGCAATCCCACTTCACCTGTTTCCCTGTTTTTCTACTTTCTTGTTGTCCTAGAAAGAAGTGAGAACACTGATACCTACAAACTCTTCCTAAACTCTTTAAGTGAATGTGTTTCATTTGGTATTTTCCCATCTCATCCTGGAGCCACACCCGTGTAAAGAAGTAAATGTTCCCTCCTAGCACTATGACTGCAGCTGCTTTTTCATCATTCTTCCTTCTGCTAAAGACAGCTGTCCTTTATGCTTCCTGTCATTGGGACAGTTTTCAGGCTGTTGGGTTCTCATTTTGCATTGTTACTGTGAGTTCGTACAGCTGGCCATTGTGGCTCCTATTTCAAATCATGACATGCAACAGGTAGGGGTATTATGCTATCTTCATATCAGGTCCAGATATGAAACTGGTGTATTGTTAATTTGTTTCTTTCAAAGCACTAACGGAAGAAAACGTAGACTGTCACACCTTTTTGAATACAGTGGTTAAAGACATGATACACTGAACAAGGACAGAGTCCTACTTCTATTGGACTTCTTTTCCATAAAAACATCAGTGAAAATCATTGATGCAGATGAACTAACTTGTACCAAGTTGCAAAGCTGAATTTTGGTGAATCAGCCCTTATGTGTATAAAGACCATTTGTTGTTTAAGTGCATTACATTTTGATTTTCACTTATTTAGCAATAACTGTCAATAGTGTAATTTTAAATACTCTCTTTCTGTAGTCTGGTATATTTTAATGGCTATGTAGCAGAACTTTAGTTTTTACTGATTCCTGATTTCCTGCTGTGGTTACATACCCAGCATTAGAAATTATCTGCAGAGAGAATTAGAGAGTGTACGTGTGATTGTCTGAGTCATGTAAATGCCAAAAGCTTTCTGTGACATTTTTCAGACTTTAAAAATGGAAATATGTTATTTGCACATTGGGTCCTGGTGGAATATGACACACTGCAGGCATGCCATAGGTTTAAATTTGGGCTTTAGGCCATCAGGGGCTCTGTATGTGGGGACAGCATGCTTCTAGATATAAAGACAATTAACTGCTTTTTGCATGGACATTCCTTGTTGATGAGCCAAAGAAACTCCATCAGGTTGATAAAAGATAAAAAGATTTATGGACTGGCTGGATCCTGTTATCCAGAGTCAAACCTCACAGAGCATAATTTAGACTTGATGTAACTTTTGTCTTGTCTCTCAGATGAGTTTCAACATCCTTGTATTTGCCTATGAAATACTAATGTTGTCCAGTAAAGTGTTTAAATGCAGAAATTTGAGATGAATTATATTTCAAATTCATAAAAAGGATCACCATCCTCTTAAATATATGACTTATAAGCACTCCATATCCTCCAATGCATGAATAGTTTCTCTTAAAATAGTCCCAAAAGATTATTTTTTCACTTTTTTTTTATCAATCTTACTAGAAAGCATGAATATAAGAGAGATTTCTCCAGCTTTGCTTTTCTGCCTCACCCCGGCCTTCCTCAAAATCCTGACGGAAACCACAGAGCATAACAATTAAGCATCTGTTCCTGGCAGAGAAGATGACAGGTGGGCCTTGGTAACACGAACAGTTAACCATTGGACCCACCCCACTGAAATATTATACCAAGTGTATATTTACAGGACCACAAATTGCTTGTCTCTGGACATACCACTGGTGAGGCTGGCCTAAAATTTTATTGCTGTTTGCCTTTACAGTTTCTTCCATTTACAATTGCAATTCAGAAAGCAACTTTCTTTTTCATTTTGGCCACAACTTATGTTAGGTGATTCTGACATCTCAGCAACTGTACAATTCCAGTATTTTCCAGATTGTATAGTTTTAGTATCTACCAGATAGGGCTATGATCCAGGCAGGAGCAGTTTCAGGTAAGGTCAGAGACTGCCAGATCATCCCAATCCACTGCACTTGTACCCAAAATGAGAACACAATATTGGCTTATCATGAGATAGCAAAGTGGTGCCGGGGACAGGGGTTATGATGACCACAGACCTAATAATAAAGACATATTCATCAATTTAGAAATCAAGATCTGGTTCATTTGTTTTATTTTCTAGACACCATGATTCCTCATTGTGAGTTATGCGAATCTAAACTAAACAAAGCTGTCTTCTTAACAGGCAAAAATAATGACACGTCTGTTCCGGTTTCATGACTTCAGAACATTTGGTGTTGATGCTGAAATATTTTTTTAACAATAAATGTGCTACCACTGTAGGCCTTTGAAAGAGAATCTTGTTTTATTTCCCAGTTACAGCAGGACTCTTTTTATTTCAGTTTGCATGGCAGTTCAACAAACAGTTTTCCTCCTAAACTTGTTCTTCACATTTTATATCTACCCCTATCCATCCATTCCTGTTTAATCATTGCCCAAGCTTTTACGAATTACTCATACAGAAGGAACATCAAGCATATTCATTCATTTGTGCTGTTTTATGAAGAACCACTTTGTTGGTTGTTGACATAAAACATTTGTGACAACCTATTAGAAAATGAAATTTGCCCAGTGAAGTTCACAGAGAAGAGTCTATCAAAATAGCCATCAACAAGGATGAAAAAATAACCAAAACCCTTATGGAATTCTTTCATATATTTCAAGGGACAGGAAACTCTTTCAAGTTTGTAGGTCAAAGGCTGCATATAGGGATCAGAGCATCACTCAAGCAGAGGAAAGGGTGCAGAGATACAGAGAAAGTTTCATGTTGCCCTTCACCTCACTGCTGATCCTTGGTTGCCTTTTTTGACAAAGGGGTATAATGGGAGATAGGTTTAACCGAGACATAGGAGGAAGACCCAGCAACAAAGGAAGGACGTGAAATAGGACCCTGCCTGACAGAATAAGAAAAAGGAAATTTTTCCCTACACCTCAGTAACCCATCTGTGACTGTACCAGAACATGTGGTTTTATGACTTTACACAACCTTTTTGCCCTTCCCCGTAAAATCACAGAGACCAAACCAGTCCTCAGCCTAAATCATAGATGTGAAGAGTCACTGAACAAGCCTGAGCACGTTTTGACTAGTGCAAGCACAGAGCACCTCTGACTGCATTGCTGTACATAAGATACACAACGAATGGAAAGATATAGACCCCTCAACCCAAAGTCATTTTTGGAAAAAGAATGGAGCTTTAAAAACTTTTCATATATAATGCAGTCTTTTTACACCTTTCCTCTTCTGTTCTTTATGTCACTCTTTGTCTCACCTTTTTCCTTATTTTATTGGGTGCCATAAACAGCTGTGGTTTGTTGACCTTGTTTGGATGCCAATTGCCCACCAAGGCTGCTCTATTGCTCCCCCTCCTCAGCAGGACAGAGAGGAAAGAAAATAAGATGGCAAAAAACTTGTGTGTCAAGATAAAGATAGTTTAATAGAGCAAAAGCAAAAGCAAATCCGAAGGCCACACAAGGAAGGAAAGGAAAACAAACATTTATTCTCTGCTTCCCATCAGCAGGTGCTGTCCAGCCACTTCCTGGGAAGCAACCTTCAGTACATGTAGCTGTTGCTCTAGAAGACAAACGTCATAAATCACGAATGCTCCCCCTTCCTCATCCCAGCTTTTATTGCTCAGCAGATGTCATATGTTATGGAATAACTCTTTAGTCATTTTGGGTCAGCTGTCTTGACTGTATTCCATGCAAAGTTCTTACCCACCCCTAGCCTACTGGTGGTGTGAAGGGAAATGTGGGAGAGACAGCCTTGATGCTGTGCAAGCAAAACTTAGCAGTAGCCAAAACACTGGTGTGTTATCATCACCTTTCTAGCTACCAATACAAAACACAGCACTATGAGGGCTGCTATGGGGAAAATTAGCTCTATCTCAGCCAGACCCAATGCAAAACGTTATACTCCAGGTATTTTCCAACTACCAGATTCCCACTAAGATCAATTATTATTAGACTCCATGTACACAGTCACAATCCCTTCTGCATCAACCCAGAAAAGAGTTGTAGGCTATTTTAAGGATTTTTCACCATATTTAGCTGGAATATTTAACCAAAACCAACACTCATTAGGAGGGGGAAAAGATGAGGAGATTTTTCCTTTACATAGCTACATAGAACATGGTGGCATATAACAGCTTGGTAAACCACACTTGTTTTAATAGGTATTTTGATGGCTTATAAAGAGCATAGAATGCACTTATTTACTTTCATACTTTAGTTCAGACAGATAAGTAATTGTCTTTCTATATAGTACTGATCTGTATCTACCAAGCTTCAGACAACACACAAATTTAATCAGACTTCATGTCAGTACTTGGATAATGCTACAGACCAGTGCTACAGTGTTACATCAATACTGATATAATAAAGTCATATCAATAAAAATATAGATTTTTTTGCTGAAACCACACGGATTATAGTACATGCCAGAACTCCAATAAATTATATTTCAGATTGTCTGATTGAACTCATGTCACAATCCTACCAGTCATGTATGCTCGTCTACAAATACTTCGAAATCAAAATTAAATAACTGCTTTTATGACATCATAAAACTGTCATTCACTTTTGTCTGTTTGACAGTCTCTTTTTCAAGAGAAGACTCACACATCAAATCAGCAAGAAATTTTAAAGCATTCTCAGGCTGCCTTACAGTGGACCACATAACATGGCCTAGTGTCTACTTTAGGTCATACCTAAGTTAAATCTATTCTATTCATTTCCTCATTTACTGACATGAGCAAATCACTTAACCATGTGAAAGGAAAGGGAAACTTTAAATGCAAGACTGAGGTCACTGCTTCTGAAATAGCATTAATGTACACATTGACACTTTCAAAGATAAGGAAAATGTATGTTCATCAAACAACAATAAAAAGTCAAGCAACAGTATATAAAAGGAAAGAATAGGTTCACTTTTCCTCTGATTTCTGACATGTAAAACATCGGAGAAATCCTGTGAAATCTAAAGATATGATGTGAAATTCTTATTAAGCAATGAATGGCTGATCTCTTCATAGAATCACTAATGAAACACTAATGAACGTCTATATCATTGTAACTAAGATCTTCCTAACTGATTTTCATTTTTCCTGTTTCAGGAACCAGAATTTACTTTGGATTCATGGTTATTTAATTGGTATCCACGAAACCTCTCCACCCTGGCATTATCACTGTGTTTTCCCAGTGCGGTCTCAAACTTCTAAGATCTACTTCTAGTGAAAAATCCCCAAGTGGTAGAAAATAATATTGGTTTTAAAATACATAATAAAGAACTACAAAAAGAACATTAACCTACTCTAAAAAAATTCAGGAGCCCAGTATTATGTGAAATAGATGGTATATGCCTGAATCTCTAAGGGAGTGTTTTCCAGTGTCTGTTTCAGCCCAAGAAATCTCTAATCTGTCATGTGTTTTAACATATATGAGAAAGCATGGAAGTATGCATCCAGGTATAAAATATATTCCAAAATATTAGGTTACTAGCGCTGTTTGCACAACAGACTTACTTAGCGGCAAGATGAACATCACTGAAATACACATGTCTACTTGAGCTCTGACACAGAAGTGAACTGAATGGTTTTAGTCAGAGTTAGTAAAAGAAAACCACCCAAAATGCAATACTTCCTGCATACTTTTAGAAATAAAAGAAGCCAACATCAATTATACAGCTCTGTGATTCATACAGCTTGAGTTTGTACAAATTAAATCAAAGATTAGAGCTTCCAAAACTCACAAAGTCAGCCTACAAATTGATGAGCAGTACACCACTACTTAGTACAATGGAATCTCACTCAAGAAAAAGTAAAAGAAAAAGGTAAAAATAAACTTACCATAAATGTATTAATGGATTCAATATAAATTCTTTTGCAAGTTAGTAAAGCTAAAATAAAATCTCTAAGCTGTTAAATAACATAAAGAAAACATTAGTGTATTTTTTCATCTTTTCCAAATAATCAACATGTAAGCAACCAAAATAAGATTGCTGTTACTACAAGAGTGGAAAGAACTTCAAAAAACTAGTTACCATAGAGTTGTCTTCTGTTTTGCCCTTAAAAAGTAAAATAAACCATAATGTGACTATTGATAGAGTGCCAGAGATTTGCAGGTACAGGATGAGACATTTCAGAAATCCAACAATAGAAAAGATAGCTAAATGTTTACCTTCCTCCAAATACTGAAGTGAGCAAAGAAATGTTCTTTGTCAGAGCAAAGAAATGTTCTGCTGTCACTGTTTTGCCAGCTAAATATTCCAAGGTGTAGAGGCTTCTTCTGACCCATCACAGATAAGTTGTGCAGATTGAAAGTACATGTAACATACCTAGTCCTCAGAGCGCAGATGGTCTCATTACACTAATGAAAAGCAAAGGTTGTGTTTAAGTGATAACATAGCATACGAATATGGAGCAATAATTTCAAATAAAAACACTGTATTTAGAAACTCCCTTCCTGATGAAGGGCTAGTGTACTTATAAATAGGTCCCATATTTGCTTCATGTGAGGTTAACTCCCAAAAGATTTTTCTGAAATAGCAAAAAACCCAAATGATCTCTGCTGTTTTGTTACACGTTGTGCAGGCAAGGATAAGGTGCAAACTTAATGCGTCAGGTTTGCTATAGAGCTAAGAGTCATAGTTTAGTGTTCTGGCATTCACTGGTCATCTATTTATTGCTTAATCATGCAGGGGATGCCCTTCTTTCTCAAGAGACTCGATATTAACTGCTTGAGCTGAATTACAGGTATAGATTAAGATATTAGGACAGCGTAATATTGGGTATAGCCTCATTTGTATCATACTCAGTGAAACACCAGGAAATCATCACCACCATCACAATGATAATGTACTACATGGGAATCAGGAGGAGCTGCTGCTCCAGCTTTTGGTTTCAGACAATTGATTTCACACAAAAAGAGGACAGGACTGAAATATATTTAATAGCTGCTAGCCTATTTTAAGAGCTAAGGAATGCATTTAAATGCTTTGTTCATCAAATCCTTAAGGGCTTAAAAATAAAATACATTTGGGAACATTATAAAGGTAATTTTGTGCAGTTTTAATTATATATTCACTGCTATGAGTATCAGAAATAATAGGTTTTATTCCCTTTATTAAATATGTACCTGGGCCCTATTATATTAGATGAGAAGGTGCAGCATCTCTCTTGTTGGTGCTGATGTACATTAATGCCTGAATTTTAAAACACTTTTGAGATAATCATAGAATTATAGAATGGTAGGGGTTGGAAGGAACCTCTATAGATCATCTAGTCCAACCCCCCTGCTAAAGCAGGTTAGCCTAGAGCAGGTTGCACAGGAACGCATCCAGGTGGGTTCTGAATATCTCCAGAGAAGGAGACTCCACAACCTCCCTGTTGGCAGGGCAGCCTGTGCCAGTGCTCTGTTACCCTCACAGTAAAGAAGTTATTCCTCAGCTTCAGGTGGAACTTTCTGTGTTCCAGTCTGTGCCCATTGTCCCTTGTCCTGTCACTGGGCACCACTGAGAAGAGTCTGACCCCGTCCTCTTGACATCCACCCTTTAGATATTTGTGAGCATTGATCAGATCTATAATACTATAATATTACTCTGTCCTAATTTTACTATATATTTACTATATTTACTATATTTAAAATAAATAAAAGACTAACATATTATTGCTGGTTTACTACTGTAGTATTTGTGGCAAAATTAAGTCACCTATCAAAGCGAATGTGAATCATTAGGTGATGCAGCAACATGGGCTGTGTCATTATTTTACCTAAATGCAAGTATATTATTCTTGTTCATCAACGTGTTTCCTGGGATGATGTCTCTTTTTGGGTTCTCTGCTATATCCATTTTTATTTTAAACTCCTGCCAGTAAGGACGTGGAGCTGTATCTAGTTGTCCTGAGAAACTACAATAATCTCCAAGAGATTAGAAAGTTTTAATTTGTCTTGTCAAGTGCCAGTAATACTAGAAAGGTGCAGAGAATAGAGATCTCAGGTTTGTCCTGCATGGATACCAAGGCAGAGATACATCTTGTCTCCGGGCCATATGAACTTGGGGAAATGATGGAGCAATGATGGTAGTTGTCACATTCACATACTCTAAGTACAGATTCACTGGTTGTCGCAAGTTCTCTGTGGCAAGTTTTTTTTCTTTTTTCTTTTTGTTTTTGTTTCAGACAGTAGAGCTAAGCAAAGGAGATCCATAGCATCCTATACCTGAGGTGCAGAATTTCTACAGCAAACTAATACAAATGATAAAAGATAACATAAATAATTCTATAGGATATTTTTGCTGGAGTATATAGGGTTCCTGACAGTGCATAAGAAATTTTAGTGTCCTGTTCTCTGCATAAACACGGAACAAAACTAGCCCAAAGATCTTACCAAAGAGGGCAAACAAATACCATCAAGCAGAGTCAGGAGAGTACAAAGAAACAGATAAAGGAAACCTTCAAAATACATTTTGAGTGTTTTAATAATAGATCTGAGAATTCATAACTTTACTGGTTACAATTACTCACACGATTGTCAAAAGATATGGTAATAAAACTAGCAGAATTTTTGCCTTTTTTAAAAAAAAATTGTTCAATTTCTCCTGCACTGCTGATACTTTTCCCCCCTTAGACTGTCCTTGTAGTTCTGATAAAGTGACTATTTCCTTCATCATTCTCCTGACAGATTTTCATTGTTAGTGGAAAATAGCTGATAATCTCCACCAGTTGTAACAGAAAAATCTCGTTTTACTTTACATTTTTGCTTTTGCAAGGGCATACAAATTATGTACGCCTGTAGTCTAGATTGTGTGGCAGATGCTGCAAAACCCAATTGCTTCACCTGAAACAGTGAACATTATAAAAATCTCTGCATAGTAGTACAGGGACTGGAGGGAGTACATTGGAGGACACAGTCGCCATCACAATGCTTCCAAGTTTGCCAAGAGTTGTCTCTTTCTCTGCTACCTGGGCCTTAAGGGAGGGACCTTGTAGGAGGGCTTCTGCTTTAGCTTAACCAGAAGGACCTGCCATTCAGGGCTTAGTATCAGATGACGGGAAATCTCATCCTGCCAAATATCATTTGGGAAAATTCACTGCTCAGCCCAGTTTCCAGTAGGCATGTCTTAAGGCGCAGATCTTTCCATTTGCATTCTTTTTTTCTGTTATAGTCATAACTTCCTTTGCCAAATGAGTCAAAGTTAAGTTCTTTATATTTAAGGGTAGTTTGAGATCGTCAGAGAGATGGTCATATAGCCTACTGTCAGCAGAAGTTTCATTTTATTTCATAGTGATGCATGCCATATCTGACACCTTATTCTATAGCATGGCACTGGCTTCTATCAGAACCAAATTATCAGAAGGAATGGATGATTATTTTGTCAATTTTTATGTTTCAACATATAACAAACATAACGTTGAAGTCTTTCGTCATATTCTTTGTCCCACAAGCCTCCAGAATATATTTTCTAAGAGTATCTTTCTGTAGTCATTCTCATGATACTGCTGCTTCTCAGTGAATCAATCCTGGTGAGTAAGAGCTTAAAGATTAGACTATGGCAGATGAGAGAGCAGGTTTTTTAGTTGTGCTGTGCATCACTGTAACTATCAAGCTGCTTTTGGCTTACTATTTATTTTTTATCTCTCTTCGCTTTATAGCTTTCTCTTTATCTTCTTTATTTCAAAGATTAACATAATTTTACTTAGCCTTTTCTTCATCACTTGTTCAATTCAACAATTATGTCTTTCATTCCCTTTGAGTCCTTAATTTGCTTCTTTTTTGTGTTTTAATATTTGGTGATTTCTGGTTTTGTATAAAACTTTTGAGCTGGACAGTTATTTTTAATAAAGTTGTGCTCATGTGAACTGTACAAGAGTGGGAGCTATCTTTCAATTAATTTAATGTTTCATTTCACTTAATTTAATATTGACAAGCTCTTATAAACATGACAAAATTATCAGAATAGCCCATATTTTGTTACTACACTTCACAAAAAGCTATACCAAAATATCTGAGTCTATCTGGACTTTAACTTAGATACTTTTAAGTAAGTATATACAAATACATCTTTATTACATTATTGCTACCACAATGTAAAATGTTCTAAATAAATGTTACATTTATATCAGTGAAACAGCAGGATTTTTGAAAACAAGGAGTCCTGCATATTGCAAGTCTGCTAAGTTAGAATATCTGGGACATTAATGTTCAACCTAGAAAGTACTTTAAAATGCAAAACTAAAATCATGCAGTTGAGATGCAGGAGACAAACAAAATTCAGACATGCTGGCAACTGAACCTATACTCTGCAGCTGCCTTTTCTATGCCAGCTAGTGACAGAACGCCATCCTCCAGATACCTCTGCTCTTGCCTCCTGTTAGTTTAACTTGCTTGTGATATGCTAATTGCCTAGCTACCAAGGACATCCATCAAGAGAGGATATCCTACATACAGCACCTTTCAGGCAGTGATAGACTTCACTAGCAGGAAGAAGGGAGAGCCTTGAGTCTTGCACGTACTGCATTATAACTCATAATAAGTGGGAATATGTTTTCATTTCTCCATATCAAACCAGAAACTGTAAAGATGATAACAGATAGGGCAGCACTCTTCATTTTCTTCCATCTAGTCATCATATTCCTGCCTGAGTACAATCTTTGGGTTACACAGAGCCAAAGAGCATACTGACAAATACTTCTAAAATCACAAAACACAGACACATCACTCATACTACAAACACTAACAAGCATGATACGTTAGACAAGTTGATTTGATCTTTTGGCAATGGTTTATTTTAGTATCTAAAATTTTTTATGCCATATATGAAGAAATAGTGCCAGCAGGATATTGAAATCACAGAGAGCTCTGTAGGACACAGTAGGAAAGAATAGGGCAACTAAATAAACCCCAGGGAAAATAGATACTATAAAATCGGATCCCTGCTGCATCAACCTTTGTGGATGATATTGCCAATTTGGAAAACAGTAGATTTCAGGAGTTTTGGTAACCAGAAGTTATATGGAATATTGCTTAAGCCTCTGTTCTGGTGTCAGAAACTACAACAATTTCAAGTCTAATAGAAATAACCCTCATCTTCCTTGTTTCCAACAAAATTGTTGTCTCAAACTGCATTATCTATTTGGATTCAGAGTAAAATTGTTGAAAAGTGAAGCAGTGCAGAAATAATCTGTCGGCTGAGACTGAAGATTAATTGACACAATTTTCTTAATATATTATACATATAGTTCTTCAGCATCTTTATGTTCGACTTAAGATACTAAATAACATTCCATGATCATTGAAAAGTTAAATTTGACAAGTTTTTCAGAACTTTTAAGCTGAAACTTTTAAATTTAAAAAGCTGAGATCATAAGCAGTCCTTCAAAACTTTATCTTGTTATTCCATCTGAATAAAGTCTCTTTGCTAAGGAATTTTTTACAATGGTAACAGGAGAGAGCTTGCAGTTGGAAAAGTCTCATTCTACCTGATAGTTTCAAGTTCTTGTAACAAAAGAAAATGAGAATTCTTTAAACAACAACGTGAGAAGTTCACAATCTCCTTTCAAATGCTGACGTCAAAGAAAATTACAATTATCTAGAAGGATTATTTTTTCCCTATCTTTTTTTTAAATACTTTGGTTTATGAAGTTATTTAGTAAGCCTGTTGAGTAAATAATCTTCTATCACCCCCTTGTCTCCCAGGGACCTGTAATTCTAGGATAAGCAGCCACTCCATTTTGCAGGATGTTTCTTTTTAATTTCAGAAATCAGCTGCAGCACACATTGAGTTGCACTCAAATGTTATTGTTCTGAAAAGCTATGAAACCTTGACTGTCACAACATACAGACATAAGCAGTTTCTAAAACATGCATACTTGACGTAAGACAGCGCTGAACTTCAGCATGCATAGTAAAAGAAATATGATTTGCCCAAAATGTAAACAGCTGGGATACATTTACCAGGGTTAGAAAACTCGGGTGCTAATCAATTTGGATTAATGATGTACAAATAATGAGTTGCACTTAAAACAACTATGTTGTCAAAACACTGCTCTTTTAATCCCTGATAAATTATGGGGTTTATAAAAGCAGATTTTTGCAGATAATTGAAGATTATTTAAACATATGTGGAAAGCAGATTAAGTGCGAAACCAGTGATGCTAAAGTAAACTTTGTATGTCATGAGCCTTTGTACTTCACCATTTCATAAATCCACAGCTAGTTGTATGTGTATTTTTACTATAATCCAACTTTATTTTATGTCTAGACTTTTCATGTTAAAAACTGCCATACATTAACTCAGTTCTAAGGTCCTTTCAGTGCATCAGATCAGAATGCATTAGGTTTTAAAACAAAACAAATAACTTCCAGATTGGATGACCTATTTTCACCCCTCTCCACCTGTTTTAAATGGGAAATACAGGAAGAGCTTTCTTTAAGAATGTTTACGTAGGTCCTTTGTTAGCACAGTTGTGTCTTATTTGGAGCTCAGTATTACATCTGCTTGATTTGACAAAAAAAAGTATAGTACAAACATCTTATTGCTTTGCTACAAAGTCTGTTTCCAAGTTAGAGGGAAAGATAGAAATTTCTGATAGTTGATTAAAAAATCCATGGTTTTTTCCTTTTTTTTTTTATGATGGGTGAGTTTCTTCTTGTAGTTTATTGACAAAGTTTTGTGACATGAGGCAAATGGCAACGAGTTCCATCTTTAAGCATCTTTTAAAGTACAAGTACACTAAAAGTAATATTTCTAAGCATTCATGATGTTAAATAAAATGAAATTAATAATTAAAACTGTACTTTAACATTAAGAGTTCTTCAGCTGGCTCTCCTCCTTCCTTCTCTTCCGCAACATATTCCACAACATAACAGTCCTTTTTCTCAGAAAGAACACCATAGATCATATTATGGTACTGTATTTTGTGCTTGGAGATACAGCAGCTGACAGCTAGATGATGATATGCCTGAAATGTTGTCCACTGAGCACACCCAGCAGAGTGACTCCATTCCTACTTAACCGACATCAGCCAGACCCATGGCTTGGAATAAATCAAAGCAAGAAAATGAGGAATCTGTAATTAGTGATGCCCACAAAAACTGTCAGTAAGAATCCTGGCATAGCACAAGCAATAAAATGCTATGGGGCTAGCTACAAGATGATGTGCACTGGCCATTTTAAATGCAGGTATACTAATTTCATATAACATTTGAGATTGCTGTAAACCAACACCCACGGGGCAAGCTCTCATGCATGCATTTCCTTACTGCTTCCGAGCTCCTCCTCACCAAAACTCATGTTAATTGTTCTTCACTCTTTGCTGTTAATATTTTCCTGACAACGTCAACAAAACAGACATGGACAAATCAACTTCCTAAATCTAACAAAATTTTTAAAAGTCCCCAAAATTTATTGTTCCTGCAGCTCTGAAACAAAGAGGCTTGACGAGTAAAATATTCTGTTCTTGGCACCTTTCCCTGTCAACTTTGTGGACTGCCAACTGCAGTGCTCAGTTTGTTGCCTTCGTTGCCAGATCAGCATCGTACAAATCTACTATACAAAAGCAAATAAAAATAGAATTTATGTGAAGACAAACAGCCTTGTGTCTCCTTCTGAAGAGTAATGACAAAGTTGTGAGAAATATGAAGGTGGTAACTGGCAGACTCAAGCCTTTTTTAATCCAGCATACAAAAAAAAAGTAGACATGTTGTTACTGATGTTATCTTTGAAGGTACAGAATGCAGGTACTATTCAGTGATCTGGCCAAAAGATCTTCTCATTGTGGGTCTCAAATCGGATATAGTAATGCATAGGTAAGCAAACTTTTGTTTTCGAAGTTTTACCCAACGAGACATGTTGTTGCTTTCAAAAATACAAAGTTGTTTGTATATTGAATATCCTCTTTTTTTCAGTTTGCAAAACTGTATTTGGAATCCTTAAAAAAAAAAAGGAAGCATCTAGATCAGTATAATAAGGTGAACAGCCACTGATATTTCAGACAACAGCTGCTATAATGCCCACTAGGAATAAAAGTTAGATCGATTCACTGATTGGGAAAATTGTAGTTTCCATCCGTACAATGCTGTCATTTTGCTACATTTTACATCTGCAGCTCTCACCATGAGGATACTTAAAGAGTAAGGGAAGGGAAAGACCACACCAATGATCCATATTCTCTAAAGAATAGTCTAAATAATTTGTTGTTATGGGGTGGTAGAGTTACACCCCATAAACCCTTCAGATCTGCATGTATCTCTGCTTATGGAAGCATTTCCTGTGCTTGCATTTACATTTATAAATCCAGTCACTTGCACCCGTCATTACCAAAACTGAGGGAACATTTTCAGAAACTACAGAAATACCCACCTAAGTGATGGCAAGTTAAATCTCCTTGATCATGTTTGTACCGTATTTTGATGCTTACTTTCTACAAGTATTTGAAGTAACAAACCACCTAGCAAAGTGTCACAAATGTTGATGAACAATTTTTAATAGTTTCTACATGCTGCATTGGGTATAAACCATCAATTCTAGATTTTTCCATATTTCCAAAACACAAGCAGTACTTAGTACTTACAAACATTTACTTAGATTTAATTGAATCTCTTGTGCTTAATGGTCATTCCTCGGTTCCTCTCAGCAGAATCATCCCAAGGCAGCTACTTGCCCCAAGGTACAGGGGAAATGCAATCTTGCACAGCAGTAGATCAGCTGATATCCTGTAGGGACGGGAGACAGACCAGTAGGAACTGTTGGGCTGGGCAGTGAGGGGCCTGTGGGAAATTTTTGGAAGGTACTTTCCCTTCTTTTAAGCTCTTTTTTTCCCCTTGGGTTCCTGCTTTTTCACCTCACTTCTACAACCCACTTACCTTCCTCCTCCAAGTACAAAAGAGGATTTCATCATTCTCCCCACATTTATCTATTTCTACCGCACAAGAAGTAATGCAGTTTCAGTGAGATTTGTATTGTGCTTTCTTTAAGTTATAAAATCTTTACCCTAGCATTACTGCATCTGCATCAGGATATATGCACTGATCTAACCTACTGCTGTAGCGAGACTGCCCCTTTCTTTTTCAGACAGGTAGGAAACTCACAAAAACTGTAGTTATACAACAGACTTTCCAAAATGTGTGAGATTTTTGAATCTTGTGTACACAGAAATGTTAGAATTTATTTATATATTCTTGTCTATGCTAGCTGTGGTGAATTTATTTATTAAGTAGCTAGATACACTTCTTACAGAGAATGACGTATCAGTTATATGATATTAGAGGACATATGGGTAGTATTGCAACGCACTCAAAGAACGTAGGAATCCTGAAACACCTCAGAGTTGTCTGAGATAGTAGGATCACAGATTAATAGCCTCTTCACAGTGATATTCCTCTCAGACCTTATTGAAAAGCAACACCAAAAAGTGTCTTCTCCAATAAAGTAAAACTGAGCTTCTTTTCCACAGTTTCAAAAGCCACAACAAGCTTGTTTGGTATAGCAGTGAAATTATGCCAGCGGACGAGGGGTGATTGTGCTAAGACAAATCAGAAACTTCTCTCTAATTCTGCTTTGTAGTTAGTTAGATTACCTATTCCAACTGAAACACTCTAAGCCTGACATATCTTCTACATTATACCAAAATTCATTTGTACTGTGCAGAAAAATATTTCCCAATATATTTACAAAAATTATTTCTGCAAAGTCATGTAGTTCAAGTAGACAGTTCATTTTTTATTTGAATGCTCAAATTTTTGTTAGCACATTTTTTTTTTCATTTTGAAAGTAAGAAATTCTACTTGCAAGATTTTTATTCTCCCAGGCTTTCAATGCATCCAAAGCTTCTACTAGATAATTTGGAAGTTCTTTTTCACTGTTTAGATGGTCCCTTACAAGTTTCAGGAGGTGGGAGTGGCATCATGCTGCTGGTATCTGCTCTTCATGTATCTTCTGGCCATTTCAAAAACAATTACTTGGTTTCTGGCCCATGCATGATCAAATTTGACAGGTAGAGAGGAACTATAAAGCACTTGAAAACACAAGGAAAAATGAATAGTGTTATGCTTTCAGTGGCAAGAACCCACGTTCTCCCCTTCCTTGCCTCAGGTGCCTCTCACTCTGGTTGCAGCTCAGCCATCCACAGCTCCTCATCTTCTGTGTCCCGCTCTCCGATGAGTCCTTCACTTGTGTGAAGTTATTAATACTTTTCCTCCGATTTCTGTATTACATTTAAACATTCACTCAATCAGCAAGTAGCAGCCTCAGGTCCACATGTCTAAGGCAATATGTTCTATCCTTTAGCGGGGTTGCCACAAACCATTTCTCTTTGACTCCTCTCTCACTTCTTAATTTCTGAATCTCTTCCTGCCACTCAAAGAAGTGGGCAGGGTACAAGTCTTGAATGTGCACTCGTGATGTTCTTTCTCCCCATGTGCCAAGGATATCTCAGGTCTGTTCCTGACCCAGTCAGTGTCAGATGGTCTGCTGGTCAACTGAAACTCCTGAGATTTTCTGAAAATAAACACATGAAAAAAACAGGCGATCACAGATATAATTGTGTCTCAAACATTTCTAAAAATGATGCTAGACAGAACAAGAGATTTCACTTTCTAACAGAGAGCTAGCTCACGAGTGCATTATGGTTCCTCAGTCAGGATACGTGTACGTAACAAATTGCAGAGCCAGGCAAGGAGCTCTAAGAATGCTAGCTGGCAGCTGGCAGAGGGCTGGCTGCATTAGCTGAGGTTTGCAGGGGTTAATGAGCTACTCCCAGGGGCAAGTTCGACACACCAAGGCAGGGACTTCCTGACACGCAGCATGTCCATTCAGAATGATATTGTTGGGCACTATGTTGACATATCTAAGTAGTTCTGCTATTTGGTCTCCTGATGCTCTGGAGATGAAATAAAACATAAAAAGCAGACAAACAGTGAACTATAATGTGCCATACGCTCAGCTGACCAACCCAGTCCCACACTCCAAATCATCTGCACTGTGTGACAGAGGCACAACTGAAAGGGCACAAGTGCATCAGCTACCACAGGGCTATCAGCATTTCATACTTACAGCACACTGTAAAGATTTGGTTATACGCATTTGTACAAATAGAATAATTCAGCTTGAATCTTTACTGTCTTTTCTTCACAGAGAAGTCATTTAATTACAAGCATTAAGAATACACACATGTTGAAACATACTGAAGGCATTGCAATCCTCTGCTATGGTATAAAGAGAAAAAGAAGTAATACAGGCCCAGTCTTTCTTGCACTTACATGGGCAGTGCTGACACATTAATCCTTCCATTCAGAGACAAATGAAGAAGGGAGACTGCAGAATTTTTAAGGAGCTATTCTCCCAACAGAAAAATCAATAAAAAGGAGAAACTAAAATGTAAAATATACTTGACAGACAGGAAGTGTTCATTAATGTGCAAACTATGACACATCTACTCTGTTATATGAAATTATATTTTTAAGAACTTGAAGACTCATCAGAATTTTGAATACCTTCATTTGGAAATGAAATTGGTGGAGTTTTACTTCATTTTTATTCTTTGTTAAATCAGTAGGTTTTTCTTATAGGAGATATCAACTTTTAATCCATAACTTCCAGTTGAAATACACATAGAAAGAAATTCAAATAGACCTTTATAAGTGACCAGTAATATATTGTGTGGACTTAAGGAACAAATTTACTCATCTTGACTCACATAGATAAGTATGTTTTCCCTGTAGTTAAAGTTTAAAATCTCACATTTGCAGCCAATCCCTGACTGTATGATGGGAAAAAAAACCCAAAGCATGGACTAAGAACACACAGAAAAATCATTACTCAGGTGTATCTGCATTTCAAGACTACTGAGATTTCAATGCAGAACCCCAGACCATCAAATTTCACTGGAAGAAGTCATGAACGTATGTGAATCTTGGTTAAATCTGACCTGAATCTGTAGTAAAATAATAAGCCAAGTTAGTTTGGTATTTTTCTACTTTTATGAGCATTTCAGAGATCTGGAGTTCTTATCTAACTTTTCTGCTGGTATGAAGCTGTGTCTTTCATAAACAACTAGGACTATGATACAGCCCAGATAAATGTCTTACTGAGACTTCTGTTAGTTAATGTAAGTGTTTTATAATAAAAATAAACTTGCTCAGGCAAAAGTGGTTGCAGACTCAGCTGGCATCTTTTGGCAGTGCTTAGAAAGCAGCAAGCATGCCTTCCCATAAGATTATCTTTACCTTTTTATTTGCATTACAGTCATGTCTGTAAGTGCTTCCTGGAAGCTGCTGTAGTCTAAATAAAGATCTGGGGTTTCACCTTTTTTATTTCTGCTGCTAATGTATCAAATTATAAACAGAACCAAATATACTTAAATAAGTTATGGGAGATGGTAGCAATCAATGCCAGCATCAAGTTACTTTTCCCAAAAATGTGTTTCATTTTTTAAATAGAAGCAGGCCAAACCCAAAACTTTACATGTAAACAATTCACTGCCAACTGGTGAGAAAGGTGCTGTAAATCACAGCTGGGTGCTCTCTTGCACACATCTGCTTCTAGTTCTGATCCATCAACGTGGAGTGACATTCACTGGAGTCCAGAGGCACTTTGCCACCTCACTCAGCTTGAGGCTTGCTGAGAAGATTCCCATTGATGCTGAATCCCATGGCAGCAGGCAGTTCTACACAACAACTTGAGAAATACAGCCCCATATGTTGAGTTTCCCTGCTGTCTTAGAGAATTGTTTTTAAATATGCAGGTACATATCCATTATAATATATGTATTATTTTTATTCCTCAGTACAAGCTATGAAACCTATGAAAGAGTTACATAAACTTCTGTGAATTAGAGTTAATTTACAGACGTGTTCCATTTCTTATAACAGTGAAGATAAAAGAAGCATCAAAGACAGCATTATTCTCTTTGTAATAGTCATGAAATCTTCAATCATAGAAAAATTCCGCAGTTTAACCTCTCATGTGTAAGGGGTTCCATCAGAAGAAGTTAATAGCATTTGATTCACATCTAAAAGAGTTATTCAATTACGCCCCAAGAATCAAGGAAGAATGGGCTAGGATTTGAGGATAGTCTAGCCATTGGATATGCTCCAAAAGAATCTAAAATCAGTCACTTAGGAACTGTAAACAGAGGGGAGAGATTTATTATAGCATTCAGAAAAGCATGGCACTACTGCCTTTATATGCAACTGCGAAGACTTGGTCCATGCTCTAATTTCTGAATTGGAAATGGCAACATTCCTTCCAAATACAGACAAAGAGGAGGGAAGGCAATAAACTTTGCTTTTTATACCTGCATTGCACGATATGCTTTTTGGTAGTGCTTTATAGTGCTTTATATTTTAACAGTAAACACACACATAAACAAAACAAAAAGGAAAAGACTGAAAAGAAATGCAAGTGAATCAAATACTTGCCTACAGGAAAGTAGAAATGTTTCATAACTAAGAGCCTAGATCTGTATTCTACATAGAAGCACAGCTTGTATTAAAGCAAATGAGCACACTGCCACCGTGAGAACCAAAGGACTGGAATGTAAAAAGGAGGGAAAAAAAAATGGTTTTGTGCTCCTGAATGCACAAATATCCTACCTACCACTATTTGAAAGTCACAAAGGGGTATAGGCAAATGCAAGATCCTGCAGCTGAGCACAAAACTGACCAAAAGCTTTGCAGTGATTTTGCATCAAACACCCATCCAGTTTAGAAGATTTACATGTCTTCAACTACTCAGAGCATGCAGGGATGGCACCTGGATAATCACCACACTCCTAACCAGGCAGGAAGGGAAGGGCAAACTCCCCGTAACTGACTGACACTTACTTGTTTCAGGGAGACTAATTTGATCATCATCCATATGTTCCCTGTGAGGAAAGTGAACAAAAGCAAAAATCTGATTCTGGCTGCAAATGACGTGTAATTCTTGCATTTAGCACTTCAGTTTAGCAATCTTTGCATCCACAATTTTATTAAGAGAGTGCAACTCTATTAGTTGCAGCAATCTCGTTCTACCGTTTTAATTGACATGTTTGTGGGGGTGTTTGTAGCTCTACATACTTGTATGCAAACAAATGGAAAAAAAGCCTGAATGCCTGCCAAACTGAAAAGGAAATAAATAGCAGGCAATGAAAATACTTTTTCAGACTTCTAAGAAACAATTACAAGGAAGAAAGAGTGAAACCCAGAAGTACAAAAAGCACTTAGCAGTGACTCAGGCTTCTTGGGACCTGGATCATGTTAAAGGATCTGTTCAGATGTATCCAACCGCAGTGTATTATTGTAAATTCATAGATTTTTAAGGCCAGGAAAGATCATTAGTTATGATCATCTATTTTCATCTACCACAGGCTATAAAGAATCTCTCCCAATGAGGCTTGAATAAAACTTGACACCTAATGAAGCAGGAGAACATCTTTTAGGACACAGCCAATTTTGACATAAAACCTTCTGTCCTTATTCTTGGGAAAAGTATGCCAGCTGCGTCTCCTCTTGTGCACATTTTAAGTATATTCATCACAGGACTAGTAGGAGTCTTTCTCTCCCTTACAGAGTATCTGAAGAGGAAGACGAAGCTTCGATGAGATTTCTGCAGTGGTCAGGGTCTCTTCACTGGCGTAAATTTTATCCTGCAACAGTGCATATTTATACTAAAAGCAGAAATCCTCATGGAATTCAGCAAAGCCTTTCCATTGACATTGTAGGGTCTTATTCATGCCCAAGGTCAACATAAAAAAAACGCAAACCAAAACAAAAAAATATTCAACATGAGACAACATAAAAAATTAATGCTCAACCTCATGGAAAGGAAGAACCAGCAAATGGAGAAACACTGTGTAATAAGCAGCCCAGCTGAAGCTGTAGCATAATATGGTGCTTCTGTTGCTGTGTCTAATATTCTCCTACCCACAGTCTTTTTCTCCTGCATCTTTTCTAGGGTCCCTGATCTAGGTTCTTTCCAAATTTGAAACAAATCTGCTTTGTTCACCAGCCTCTGCTTTCATGAGCAGGAGAGCAGAGCAAGAATTATCACACTACCTGCTGGCCCCATTTATGTGTTGCACGTATGTATAATAAATGACTTTTTTGTAACAGCAAAAATCATGAGTGAACTAACACCCAGAGATGTAGGAAAATTTATTTAGGTTGGATAAACAACAAACCTCAACATTTTGTTTCTTTATTTCAACATCAAACCCCTCCTTTCTTGGCAATAGGGCTTTCCTTAATCTGCTGTAATGCAGAGAATAACCACCATGGATTAATCAAATCTGTGTTTCATCTAGAGAAATTAAAAAGTCCAGTTATATCATATAACAGCTATAAGATAGCTCAGGGTACACTGATGAAGTCTGTTGTAGCAGACAATAGACGAGAGCTGAAGTTCACTGACAAGCAGGGACAGAATAAAAAAATTTCATATTTGTTGAGTCCTGCTTTCCTCCTGACTGTGCAGAGAAGCAGTAGCCGGTATTACTCAGGCAATAGGGTACAATAATCCCTCTGAGAGGCTGCATAGCAATTGTTTTGGGAATTTGCATTTCACCTCAAAACCCCACACAGAGGTCTACCTCATGTTGACAGCAAGGACTTTAACTTTCTGTTCAAGGAAAGTATTTCACCAGGGAATACCAAGCCCTATGTGAATGTTTTTGGATACATGTATTATAGGCCAAATTTCTGTCTCCTGTCTGAGAACAGATGTTATCCTGCTGTGACTAGAGGCAAAAAGTGAGAGAAAAAAAAGAAGGAAAAAGTGACAAGAAGCCACAATAATTTTCCCCTAAATTGTGAAGGTTGTTCTTTCACCTTTGCAAATAGGCAGCATTTTTGTTAGCCTACTGTTACTGCTCTGTGTTCTTCATGTATCACACCAGGATTTTAAATACCCCGTACTGTATTTTTGAAATGTTTTGAATTACATGAGTATTTTCACTGAAAAACATGTCTAAAAACTGAGCTACCACTAAGCTAACCTTCTCAAGCTCAGCATGGAAAGACTTCAAAAAAGCATTTATTCTGAAAAAAAAAAAAAAAAAAAAAAGAATTATCAGAATCTAAGCCCAAAATTATTCTGTTCTATTTTATCATGTATTTCATTATCAGTTATTCCTTTCTGTCAGTGTTGCCTCAAAGATTTTCTCTGGTTATTTCTAGAAAAGACCTATGTTAATTTCCAGACACGAAGCACATCAGGATTATACTCAGTTCAGAGCTATTGAAACTTAGAATATAAAAATACAAACTCTCACAGTCTCTAAAGCTTTTAATATTATATTACAGGTAAGTTTAATAAGAGAAATTGCAAGCAGGTAAAATATTGCTTCTCTTTCTCATTAGGGTGCGGTGAAAATTCGTACGTGGAAAGTGCTTTGAGATCTTCGCATGAAAGGCATTACTTTGGTTAAGAGCAAACCTGTATTATTAAGTGAAGTGTTATTAAAATAAATTGGAAGCAGAGAAAAATCATAAATGTTTCTCTGTAGGTTAAATCTGAAAACTGGTCTCCATTGCATTATAGCTCAGTTTTAACCTTTAGAGCATGAACATCATATTCACCCCATTTACACTGCAAAGATAAGGCTCCCCTGAGACTTCCAACCTCCCAGCCATGGCCTAAACAGCCAGTTGACATACTGTAATTGCCAAGAAACTTTGTAAGGTAATATTGGATTACAAAAGTAAACGAATAATAATTTCATGTTTAAATTTGTTTTGGTTTTGTATTTTGCATTTTCTATAACTGTAAATACAAAACTGTGTGGACCAAGTGCAAACTTCTTAGTTTTGAAGCCTATAATTTTATATTATGACCTTGAAATCAGTGTCTACCCATAGAGAAATTCCATCGCTTTGTAGGCTTTGCTGAAAAAAATGAATAGAAGGAACAGAACTATCAATTTTCTCTCTGATTCTTGCTGTTGGTTTTAGTGCTTTGAGATGCTAACTAAAGCTACTAAAATGCTAGCCCTGGGGACTTAGGTCCTCTGAAACAGCATATCACAAAGTAGCATCGATGTATACTTGCTAAATGTGGGTCATCAGGGCCCACATGCAGAGGCCTGACAGGATTGTACCTTTCATGAATTTGCTGTTTCAAAAATCAACCTGTATCTGGACATAGGTAAACATATCAATTTAAGTCACATTCAGTATGCTGATGTCCAACTGGATTGTAAGCTTTTAGGATATAGGCTTATAAATATAAAGCAATAGTCATAAAGCCTGCTTAGAATGGTACTAAGAGTGGGAGTAGGAAAGAGAGTGTAGCTGAGAAAACCCAAGGCAAGAATGGTGGAGAATTCAGCTAATAACCCTGACATTTTTTGGTTTTTATAAAGACGTCAAAAATTGAGACACAAGTTTAGTTTATAAAATTATTCCTATTGACATATAAAAATTTTAAAGCTTTAAAAATACGTAATGTGGCCAATAAAAGAGAATTCATTTTGTATTTTTCTCATAAGGGTTATTTAGAAAGGTACCTTGGCACAGGCATAACTGTGTATCCCCTTGTGAACACCTGTGAACTGTTGAGTTTAATTGGGAAGCAGCTGGTGTTGATTGTAGGTTTTCTTGCTGTATTTCATTACTGTTTTCCCTTTTGCACTCTCCTGATTCAGCAATGCTGATGTGTGCTGCTTAAAGGACCCTAGCAGAAATAGTTAAAGATAGTAAAAAAAAATTATTGAAATTGTTTCTGTGTACATCTGTGTACTGTTGAGCTTACTCAGACTACAATAGATGCATGATGCACTTGTGTGGTAGTCTGGGGATATCACACATCGGCTGGCAGTCCTCACAGTATATTTCATTCTCCATGTAGGCATCAAGTTTTCCTGTAGAGATTAGGAGAAGCTGTGATTTAAAGCTATTTATGGGCTAAAATTTTCAAAAAAAAAGCACCCATAAAAACCTTATCATTTTACAATAGAATATATTCCTTATTCCCTACTTCAATAAAATTATAAAGAAGTAATCACGTATATCTTACTGCATTATCTTGCTAAGCATTCTCAGGGTGAAGTTGCTGATCCTAAGAGGCAAACTACTGTCTTTTGCAACTTTTAGGAGAATTAGGAGTTCAGAGAAAAAATGTTTTGAATGCTGACCTTGCCAAAAGCAGAGAAAATCAGAGTGCACAAACTACGAGAGTAAATGGCAGATGAAAAAATTAATTTTTCTGGAAAAGAGTAATGAAAGAAAGAGAAGGAAAAAACCCTCTGCTGTTTAGTTATCAGCTAGATGCCTATTGCAAAATAAGAACATAATTGTGAGAAAGTTTGAAATTGAGGACAGAAGAAAAACATTAAAAATAGAAAAGGTTACTTACTAATAACTTGAGTGGGACAGAACTAGACTGAGACTATACTCTTTTGAAAATGGAAATTCCTACCTATTTTCCTGATATGTAAGTTCTTCAACAGGGAGAAAACAGAATTAAAATTAGCTCTTCAGTTAATGGTCCTTAAAAGAAACCCCAAGTCATCAGATACAGTGCTCTGAAATAGCTATTAAGTGAGCACTCACTTTATTTTGAGCAGAAAGTAAGTTTAAATATAGGTCAATGAAGCTAATTTTAATACTGCAGATATTCATTTGGTGTTTACAAACCAGATAACTTTCAATTTGTGTAAGACAACATATTAACATAATACTGTATGTATTGATATTATCAGCATACAATTTACATTAATCTACCATGTTATAGCCACATGAAACCATTAAATATTTTGTCTTTTTAATACTGTTTTTATTTCCAATGCCTTTAACATTAAGGTCTTTTTTCATGTTCATCACTTTAACAACAGGAAAAAGATAAGCAGGTAGCAAAGAAGGTAGTAAAGCTGGTGCAGCAAGTGAAAAAAGTTTGAATAACATAAATAACATTTTGGGATATAAGTATACTTACATAGATAAAGTCTACTTTATCAAACTGAATTGACATGACAATCTTTGCACACTGAGCTAATGTAATATCTCCCTAAGTGGTATAGGACAGACATATATTTGGACCAATTTTATATTTGCATAGGGGTAGAAGTATCAAATACATAAATATGCTCAGAAATACTTATACCTATGAAAGTAGAGGACAATTAAGAATATTTATAATCCTGAATTGTGAAGAGCTGTAATTACATTAATTTGCGTTACCATTGATAGCTTTAGATCTACCTATTAGTGTTCTTATAAATCTCACTTAGCAATATGCTTTCATTAATTCTGCAGCTGTAGCAATAGAAAGCATTAAGGTATTTTGAGACAATTTTCAGCTAGACTATTGTCCCTGCGTCTAGCAAGACATTTATTGCAACATTGTGGTTTATGTCTTTATTAATGCAGTATTAGCATTGTTATTACCTGCAGAATATAATTTCTATGCACAAAGAATACCTAGTAATGAAGAAAGAATTTATTTACTGGTCCTTGTTAAGATAAGAAACCTATTTGCTGTGATCTCACAGAAGAAACACATTCTTACTTAAAGATCACAGTCTTTGTGTTGAATCAGATACACATTGATATCAAGTTTACTGTTAGTGTCACGTTTCTGGTAAGTCCAAAACTTGTAGCTAATTTAGACTATAATATTTTGTTACTAAAATTTAGCTTGTCTACTGGGCTACTGGAGCTTGCACTCCAGCACGAGGTGGCAGCTAGGTCCTGTGTTTGGAAGAAACTACTCACTGATTACCTCCCTTCTCGTTAGGGAGATGTTCCCAAAAGAAACTGTGCACATGTCTATCCCATCTCTGTCAGGCCCACCCATTTTCCTGAGTCAGATGCAATGATAGATCCATGACAACGTCTCTCTGCTCTGCTAAATGACTTCCTTATAAGAGGAAATATGACAGGTCGGTTCACAAGGAGTTCATAGAATCATAGAATCATAGAATCATAGAATGGTAGGGGTTGGAAGGGACCTCTAGAGATCATCTAGTCCAACCCC
>VZSC01009023.1:295368-310935 GCA_013398225.1 Steatornis caripensis | reverse complement strand
CCGACATTTTTCACTCGCTCCCCCAGGGCTCTGTAGTCTGCCTTAATTCTGGTCAGACTCCGGTGTGCAGTGTCATTTGTACCCACGTGAAAGAGCACCAGCGGATAATAGCCCATGTTCTTGGTAAGTTGTGGCACCCTCTCGGCAACGTCTCTTATCTTAGCTCCCGGAAGGGGACAAAGTTAAAAGAGTTCTAGTTAAGACAAAGACAGGTACAACATTCACTAAAACTCAGACAGTATCCCTTTTTAAACACCAGGTAAACAATCCTAGAACTGCAGCATTTTATAAAGTCTAGATAAACTTCCTGAAATTCACCACAGTAAAATTTATTTCTTTTCCTAAGCTTGGTTGAAAATAAGAGACATACCCTTAAGCAGCTTATGGTAATATCAAATAAAATCAGGTTATGGCGAGGTACCTCAGTCTCATCACACATTTACTTGCATCTTACAATTGCAATTTATATCAGAAAAAAAGCCATGTATCCAAAGGCTATAGATTTTTACATCAAAGTCTTGATTCTTGGCAGAAACAACTAGCCGTTTGGAGGAATAATGCTACAAATGCAGAAATACTAGTTAGTTATGTTCAGGGAAAGAAAGAAAGCTAATGATAGCAAAAGATGCCAAAATTTTGACAAACATCTTGCCATTCCAAGCCTAGTCATACCATTTTTAGCCACTCCGTCTTTGGAAGGTTTCTTTAGGTCCGTATGAGCCATTTGAAAATCATTGACTGATTTTATTGTGAGATTCATATAATACACATACACATATAGAATCACAGAGTGACTGAGGTTGGAAGGGACCTCTGGAGGCCATCTGGTCTAAATCCCCTGCTCAAACAGCACCAGCTGCAGCCAGTTGTCAAGGACCACATCCAGGCAACTACTGAGTATCTCCAGGGAAGTAAAATTAATAAACTCTTTGGGCAACCTCTGCCAGTGCTAGTCTTCCTCACAGTGACAAATTGTTTCCTGATGTTCAGGAGGAACGTCCTACGTTTCAGTGTGTGCCCATTGCCTCTGGTCCTGTCACTGGACACCACTGAAAAGAGTTTGACTCTATCTTCTCTGCATCCTCCCTTCAGGTGTTTATATATGTTGATGACAGCCCCCCTGAGTCCTCTCCACGCTGAACAGTCCCAGGCCTCTCAGCCCTTGCTCATAGGAGAGGTGCTCCAGTCCCTTAACCACCCTCATGGTCCTTCACTGAACTCTCCTCAGTATGTCCATGTGTCCCTTGAACTGGGGAGTTCAGAAGTGAACTCAGTTCAGTTCAGGTGTAGCCTCACCAGGACTAAGCAAACCAGAAGGATCATCTCCCTTGACCTGCTGGCAATGCTTTTCTTAATGCAGCCCAGAATATCATTAGCCACCTTTGCTGCAAGGGAATGTTGTTACCCTATGATCAGCTTGGTGTCCACCAGAACCTCCAAGCCCTTTTCTGCAAAGCTACTTTCTAGCTGGGGCCACTCACTGTATTAAAATAATAAAAAGACAAAGAAGGAAATTACTATAGAAAAAGAAGCAAATAACTATTAACCATTACATTATTTCATATTCACATATAGGCAACAAAGGCTAAGAGTCAAATTTCTGAAAGAAAGGGAGCCTACATATTTGTCTAAAAAGAAATCTGGCCCAACTATTTTAGGTATGTATTTGTTCCACAAACAGTCTATGTCCAGAAAGAATCAAAGCTTGTCCCTGTGATGGAAAAATTTAAACATTTTGCCATCATTTTGTAGCTATCTTCTTGCTTTGCTAATCTCCAACTCTGAGACAAGCAAGGGGTCTTTGAGTCTAATCCAGGTTAATGAGGTTCACAGAGGTCTGAAAGTTGAATCATCTCTTCCTGACAGGAGGAAATGTCACGAGGAGAGGTGATTGCTGAGCAAGCAAACACAAGGACATAAAACATGAATGTTTCTCATGCCCACACACCAACAAGCAGAAAGTTACATGTAAAGGAGTTCAGGAACCTGTTGGGTTGGATGGGAGGACACACATATTTTTGAAGACGTCAGCACACATCTGCAGAGGTAGGGCACAGGCCCTACCAGAGACACCCACTGAGGGAGTGACTGTACAAACTATGTGGTATCATGTCCAAACCCATCAGTCCTGCTGCTCAGCAGGTTTAATTACCAATAGCACAATGCTGTGCTGCTGGAGTTCTACACTTTCCAGATGCAGTCCTAGTTTAAGCATGTTGTCTCGGGTGTGCATGGACCAGGCTCCACTGTGAAATGCAAGTGTGTCCCACGCCTCTACAGATACTTTGGAACTAAGTCCACTGGCTATTGAGTCAGGTATGTTCAGTAGTTTAGTAAACTTCTCAGTCTGAGAGATGAAAGGTGAAAGATATCCCTAAATAAGCAACCAAAACCAATGTTTTGGAAAAATTAATAAAGGCATACAATGAGACAGGATGACAAGGCAAACAGTGCTCCGGAATTCATCTCATAGCTTTCCATGCCTATGCCATTGTTACGGTGGCAGTAATACTGAAATGTGTCAGTAAGGTGAAAAATCATGAAGTATTCAACAATGAAAGATGCCCTCAGTCTCCATCGATATATCTATGAACTGTAATTTCTCAAATAGCTAACCTGTTACTACCAATCATTCCTTCTATTACCTGGGTGGTTAGGGTGTTGAACATTGTAACTGAAAGCAAGAGAAAAATCTCTACGGGTCTGTACACAACTTCCTATTTAAATTTTTCTAAAATTGGCCATGCCAACTGTTAAAACCAAATTCACAGTAAACCACAACAGATACACAATTCTCTTCCTACTTCCCACAGACAGCTGGGGACACAATCAGGCTGTTTTCTCTTCTCTCCTTTTCTGTTCCTCATTTTTTCTTTCCCTTCTTGCCTTTGTCTCTTCTTCCTGGTTATTTTTAACAGCAGCTTTGGAAAAGTGAAATTGGAAAAGTGAGGCTTAGACTTTGTTCTGAAGGCAGTGAGATTTGTGGTCATATTTCCTCTGATAATGAGATCCAAATAGCTTGCCTTGGTGCCAAGGAAGCCCCATGTCCAGCTCCCATGATCTTCACCCTTGAGGCTGACAAGCTCATAGTTTCTGAAGGAACGTGGTTGTCAAAAGATGTCGTCAATACAAAGAGAGATGTCCTCTCAGGGAAATCTTGAGTCATGTTCGTGTGTGGTGTTGAAGATTAATAATGGCACCTTGATTTTGATCCAACATATTTATAATCTCATAATAAATGTATTAAATATGTTAGTTCATTAATTCTGTAATTTCTTTCAGCTAAAATATGAAAAATGGGTTATAAAACTGAGGAAGAAGAAACATAGTGACTGCCACTTAGTATAATTAACTCATTGGAGTAGTATTACTTAGCTTCTACCTTCTCTTCAGTCCAGTCACACCTTGTTCACCAGCTTTTAATTAATTGGTGATTTCTTTATGGACAAACAGGAAAAAGCTAGGTACGAATTTGTTTCTTTGCTTCACATATGAGGGGACTGACAGGCAAATCTCACCGTAGGAACTGGATTTACGTATTCCACTTCTCTGGCTGCTTGTCCTGCTCCTCTGCTGGAGTTACCAGAAGCAGGTGTGAGCCAGATTCTCAGCAACTGTGTCTTACAGTTCAGCGTATCAATTTAAACTGAAGTTGAAGGTGGTTTAGACTAACACAACCAACTCCAAGAACTGCCCACTGAGGAGTTTGGCACAGATTCACTGCTGCTGCCTCTCCCACAGGGGCAGTAGCAGTAGGAGGGGGAAGCTGCAGTCGTGTGTGCACCTATCACCAGGTCTCATCTGTCAAAGCCCTCAGTCAGACATGGTGAGGCAAAACAAAGTCACAGCATATAAAACCAGGACTCTTCACACACGTGCTGTAAGAAGCTTAACTTTTCGCTCAGAGATAGCTGATCATTTCTACACAGATTCTCTTCTTCCCCTTAAAGACAGGACTTTTTGTAGCTCAACTACTTAGAGCTCTCTAGCCTCCGACAACTGTAACAACTTTCATTCATTAATATGTTGCCAGCATCCATCTTAAATACTGATATCTTGATTATTAGAGGCATTTTTATCTCAGTTGATCATATAAAGCCCAGATTCTGAGCTCTCATCTTCTTCTACTAAGCAGGTTCCTGGTCTGAACTTTATCCTTGGGCACTTTGGTGGATATCTTTAATTTCAACCTCCTGTTTCATTTTATCTGCTGTGTTATCTGCATGACATACAGATTGTATTTCATAATATTGATTGATGGTCTTAGCTTTGTTTATGGTAAATCTCACAAGACTAGTCACTAAAGTGGGTCATTGTTCAGCCTTTACTATAACTTTTTATCATTCTTCTGAATGACGAGTATATTAAATACTGTTGCTCTATCGCTTTCTTGTAAAATGAAATAAGTAATTCCACTTGGGGAAATGTATTTCGAATTTATGCCTTCCTTATTTATTTTATCACTTTACTACAAGTGTTTATTTGTTCCTGCTGTTTTGCCCCACAATAGAACGTCTCAGCTGCATTTCCACATGTTCTTCTTACTCTTGAACTCCTAACACATCATTTCAAACTAGCGGATCAACTTACTTAAAAATTCCTTCCATTTTTTATTTGAAAACATATCCTTCCCAACCCACAGCCTCCATTGCTTTCACTGACAACTGAACACAGCCCAGCAGTGATGCAGTAACAGGAAACTGTACCCTGAACACGAAGGCTGCTAATGTGGAGGATCATTGAATTGCCTTATTTCCAGCCTGGCAAGGAGTAGGAAGCTCTCCAGGACAATGTTGAAGCAGAAAACCTGTGAGATACAATGGGTTTTGCTGACTCACTTGCTGGTACCAGTTCCTTCATGATTTCTTTAATTTGGTATTTTCCTGTTCCATGCTGTCGGCATTGCTGTTTCTTGCCCGTCTGTAAGCTTTGATGTTTTTGAGGCGTACAAATCCAATATGTCAGCAATGCCAAGCAAATAATAAGAATAATAAATGATTATAATTTAACAAGAGCTTGTATGGGCTTGACTACCTTAAGGATACCTGACAATACCATCAGGCCAAATTCAGAACTAATGTGTAGAGGAGTTTTAGTTCAAAGGCTTTTGGGCTGGGCTGATTAACCTCCATGGAATGTCAAGACAGTATCCAGCCCCACAGCCCAAGCAAGAACAAGCTTAAGTAGAACAGGTGACCACATTTGCATTCCAATCCTTCAATACCCCTCTGAAGATGTGAGTTGGGGAGGCAGAGAAGAGAGATGAGAAGAGAGCACATGGTGCTAGGCTGAAAGGGCAGTAGATTCTTTTGAGAGTATATCATATCAGCTTTACCAGCCTGATGATATCTGGCAACATGAATGCTCTTAATGCCATGTTGTTCTTTTAATGCTTTTCTGTAATGAAAGACCTCTGTTTAAGGTTGGCAGACCTCAGTGAGAATTAAAGCCAAAGGAAATCCCAGGAAAGTTGCTCTGCTGAAAACCCCAAAAGCTTCAATCCAGAACCTAGCGGGATTCTGGGACTGAACTGCGGATTATTTTCCCATTAAATCTCTGGAAGGGGTTATATATATGGATAATTTTTGAATTCGCTCAGCCCCCTCTTTTTGTTTGGTGGTTGTTGTTGTTGTTTTACAAAATAGGTTGTTTTCTTATAGCTCTTCTACTTCCTAATGTAGGTCATAAAAAATTGCTTACATGTAACCCCTGAAGTATCTATCCTCCAGTTACGCTGGTATGTATTGGTGATCATGCTGCTTATGTCCAATACACCACACAGAAACATCTAATGGACTTAGTAGATCATTTAATGAAAGGAAAAGGGAGGACTGCTTGTCAGTTTCGTGTAGATGAAGATAACAGTGTAGGAAGCATTAATGGAAAATGGACAGATTAGTAGAATATTTTATAAGCTCGAAAATGAGATTTAGTTTAGAGAAAAGAAAAAGAGCATATCAATAGATTTCATACTTCCACATTAATGGACAGAAGTATCAACAATGGTGGAAACCTCTCAAAGCAACTACATTCAAAATGAGATAAAAGTAGGCACTTGTAAAACTTCAGAAGAGTAAGAGCTTTCTCTAGTAAACACTTCTAATTATTATTTTGAAGAAACACTCGGTGTCATTGAGGATAAAGTAGCATTCCTTTCTTGGAAAATTTAGATCTCTGTTTTTTAAACAAGATGCAAATTTTGAGAAGCAGCCAATGAAGCAATGAAAGATATTAAAAGATATGGAAGATTTCTCTGATTCAAAAGTCATTACAGGATAATTTGAAGCAGATTGCATGGGGTATATTTCCTGTTTCTCTCCTCTGAAGAATTCTATTGTTTACCTCTGGAAGAAAGTGTGCAGTAACCAGGAAGGTTTCTCAGGAGGAGAAGTTATAATTATTAAAAAAAAAAAAAAGAACTTCTGGCACAGGACCTTGTTTCTGAAAGAAACACAAGTGAAACAGTAGTGCCTTATCCTCAAAGCAAATCAATCCAAAGTCATGTCTATAATGTTATCTTCCTCCTTGTTTAGCCAGCAACAGAAGAAAAAAAAAATTTCTTCTGAAGACAAAAGTTAGTGACTTGAGAAACCCTCACTGTTGGCTGAATCCAGAGGTGGTCCAGGAGATGCAAGAGTATGGCTTTATGTGTAGCTGACACACATTATAGTGTTGGTCAGATCTAATTGATGTCTAATTGTCCCCACTGTAACAACTACTGATGTGGCTTCTACTCTCTCTGGCTGCCTTTGCCCATGTGGTATATGTACCCCATAGCCAAGAAGACTGAGATACCAAGAACCCTGCTTCAATCAACTGTGGAGGGCTCCTGTTGAGGAGGAGTTGAATGAAAAGCAGCTCTATTTATTTATTTTATCTGGGTCACCACTGCAAAATGTTCAAGAGCTGGATCTATACAATAGCTAGTCTAGCCAGGACTGTCTCCAGCCTTGGGCTGGAGCAGTCTCTGAGAAGCTGCTAGGAAGTGGTATATAGAATAGGGTACAACAGGAGACAAAAATTAATCTGTATAGAAATTATATGTCTTGTAACAGAATTTCAATTTCCAAAACCAGCAAATCATGACAGAAATGGGATTTTGTTCCAGTAATTACTTAAGATAGGTGTTTGTAAGTAGCCCTTTCAGGTACTCACAACAGGCATAAACACAGAGAAAAAGACTGTCATAATGCCATTTTCTCAAAAGACCTACTGCATAGATATATTAGTTGAAAAGAACATAGTTCCTTTTAAAAGAGAGAATGCAGTCCAGTATCAATCCTGAGGGAGAGGCTACAGGCTGTATCAGCTGGCAAGAGGAAGATGACACCAGAGTCTTCAGGCAAATGCTTCATGCAATACACCTGGCTCCAGACCAAAAATAGTACCACATGTTTGTTCAGGAAATATACATTAGTGAGAGAAACAAGAAGCACATTAGAATGGAAGGGTCTTGGAAAAACTGGTGCAGGAAACCTCATCCAGAGGTTGAGGAAAAGCCAGAGCAGGGGGACAGAGTGAGACTGAGAGGGCACCCACTAAACAGGGTGCACAAGCAGTCTCAGAGAGTAACAGAGGCTCTCAGCAGCTGCGGTGAGGAGAGCCTGGGTGTAGACCAGCTACATTGTGGACTGAGGAGCTCAGGCAGGGAGCATTTCCACAGTAAATCCTGTCCATGGAAAAAAAAAAAAAAGATAAGAAAAAAGGAACAGTAAAAGCTGTTGCTGAGGAAGACTTACGGCACTGAACTGCAGCAGATTCTGTCAATTCCAAACAAACCTGCGAGGAGGATAAAGCATGTGTTGGTCTACACCACTCTACTAGCATCACTTCATGCGGCAACCCTTCCGTATCGTCTGTGCAAGATAAGTGAAATTCCACTTTTTCTTGCTCTCATCCCTAAATTGCATGCAGAATACACTCCACCACCCACAGTTAATATAGATTATAATTCTATTCCTTTTAAAAGGCTGTGACTCTGTAGGATACTGAAACTGTGACAGATGTATTATGTTTAGAGAAAAATGAAATTGTTACATGATTTAACCAAGTTGACACACAAAAGGAGGAAAAGACAGGAAAAAGAAGTATGAAATGTATAGTTTTTACTAGTGGCACAACTGCGGAGCTCGCAATGACCAGTCAGTTCCCTCCTCCCTGTGCCAGTGAACCACAGAGGAATAGGCCCTTTTCCAGCAGAGACAGCTCAAGAAGTAGCATCAGGTTGGAGGAGCACAAAATAGAATGAAATAGTCACAGTAAGTGTATTAAGCAACCATAGCAGCATAGTTGCTGACTGCTGCTCCCTTCCTCAAAACCTTCCAAATGCTGCTGCTCTTGAAAAGTAAGCACTAGTACACCTTGCATATTCAAATTCACAAAAATAAAAAGTCAGCATCATCCTCCCCCCTCCTCAAATCATATGACGTTGCAAGCGTAGGACAGGGTGGAGTGACTAAGCCTATATGGCATTAAAAAATTACCACACAAATAATGGCTAGTAAAGTCTTCCCTACCAATCCCAAAAGACGAGTTGAGGGGTTGGGGGGTGGGGGGGGGTGCTATTAAAATGAGCTTTGTAATCAAAGTACATGGGAGAACTGTTTGGAAGGAAATTTAATTTTGTAAGCTGCTGTCTTGTAGCAATAATCAACATGACAGCACTGCTGAGAGTTACTCATTTCCTGCAGACTATCTAATTTGTGATTGTGGCAGCAATACATTTCTAGAACTGCAGAGAAGCATTAGCTAGGGTTTTTTTCCTGTTTATTTTACCAAAACAGAGAATCAGGCATTTCCAGCCACCCCTTTCCTATTTCTAAATATGCATCTTCGTTCAGCAATCAAAATTAGACACCTCTGCCCTATGCAATTACTTTTCCATAACTCATACTGGGTGTTGGTGTTTTATCCTGTTGATTAATAGCATTCACAGTTAAATGGTCACAACCGGTTTTTGAAACCGTTAACACCCCATTAGGATGAATGGGGTAACTTCATACCTTTTGTTTCAGTTTCCCAACTCTGGAACAAACAAAACAGCAGCATAGGGATTTACAGAGTAAGGACTACCTTCACAGTCATTGAAGGAAAAAATATGGAGGTTCAAATAAAGTACAATGCTTCAGTATTTGCTGAATAACTCTGGATAAACCACTATCCTGAAATTTCAACACCTGGAGAGTCATTGTCACCTTAGTAATAGGATAATGACATTTAAACCACTAATGAGTCTAGCACAGTTTGCACCATGAAGCAAACAATTGTCAGTATGAAGTTTCCATTTAACATCTCCTTACCAAAAATAAATAAGTATTTGCAGCATCTAACTTCTCTGTAGAGAAAACATCTCCCCAGGTTTAAATGTCTGCTGACTCTGGTATTTATTCTTATACATAAACTAATAATGTAATCCCTACTGTATCTCTCTATTCAGAATGCAGCACTAATACACTAAAATCTAATTAGAATTAAGTGGGGGGAGGGAGGGTGTTCTTCACAATGAGTAATTGTAAATAAAACCATATTGTGTCTACAGTTATGTGCTTTGTCCTAGCTCAGCTACATTAGTCTTACTCAGCAGAAATGTAATTTACATAGCCTTTTGGAACAATCTTTCTACACTAGGCTAAGTTGGTTTTTTCTGCAGTAACAAAGAACCTAAACTACTTACTAGATGGAAAGTCAATACTCTTTGACATGGTAAGCTGTGGAAGCTCTTCCATGATCACATTTAAACCAGAGTGCACTAAAAAGACAGCAAATCAGGAACAAAACAGGAAAAAGGACACCATTCAAATGCTGGCTTTGAGCCGTCTGGTACATGGATTTCCTTATAGGAAAAGGTGCTCAGCATTATTATAGAAGCAGAAAAATAATTTTCATTATTTTCTACAATACTTTCTTTTATTCTACAAAGTAGGAGGCAGGTATCCTCCATAGCCATATGAGGCAACCAGATTGTTTATAAGAGGTCACAGAGATCAATGATCTTTCAGTGCACTACTCTGGGGTTGAATCAGGTAGTGGATTGGGACTGTTGATATAGGAAAGAACTGTTCAGACAGAGTCATGGCAACACATTAATACAACGTTTAATTAATCTGCTTCACATTTCTGAGGGACAGTTAGACATTGCTGTTGCTAGTCTAGAGAGACACAAAGAGCAGCAGAGAGGTGATGACTTGCCCTGGGCACCCAGTAAGTCAGTGGCGAAACTGTAATCAGGACTTGGAAACTCCTATCTCCCTGCTGCCAAGACCAAACTGCTTAATGAACGGCACTCTGCACTGGTTTGCTTTTATAATGTTGTTTCTTGCTCCGTATCCCTTGTGTTGAGGTTTTCTCTCTGCCACAGTAGAGGAAAAAACAAATTAGCTTCATCATTAAGCATTTAAAATGCATTGGACAAGGTAGTTGCAAGAATTTTGCTTTCAATAAGAAGAAATTGACCGGTTGGTTATACAGTGCCAAAAGCAGAAAGATGGCTCTGATTTCTTCAGCACCAAAAGTAGAAAGGTGGCTCGGATTTCCTCAGTAGTGATCAAGTAACCTGACTTGGGCAAAATATCTGACCTTCAGACTGGTAGTTGGGAATTGAAAGCAGGAGGTTCCTCTTATTGTCCCTTAAATACTTCCACAGTATTTTGTTCAAAATCAATAAATAAATCTTCATTACTGACTGTTGCTTTAAAATAATCATCATGAAAAACATTCTCATAATTTTCTGAAAATGTTGGTCAGATAAAGTGATCTGGTTAAATCTGGTTAGTTTTAAGTTTGTTGCTCTGGGGTTTAGTGTGTTCTGGATGGAATTAACTTTGTATGAGTCAGATAGTTTTTATGATTTGAGGTTTGGTTGGGGTTTTTTTTTATTGCTATCAGTCACACAGACATCTCACCAGAAGTGTACTTCAGGAGAGCAAAGATTTAAACGTCATTACTTGCCCTTCACATTAGGCTTAAATAGGGACAATATGAAAGTAAAAGTTCCTATTTCCTATCTAATTTTAAACATTTCTTCCTCCATGAAACATGAAGAGAATCAATATTTCACAGCAAGTCTATACAAAGCACAAAAAGGCTACAAGCTATGTGAAATATGGCTACATTTGGGTTAGAGTTTTGACATTGTTTGGATAGAGAAATCTGGAGCATTTTGTCTTGGTTATAAAACCCTAAGGAATGCCTTAGGTGTTTCATCACATGCTAGGAGAAATGATGGGAGAAAACTGGCAGAAGTTATCTCTTCCCACCCAGTTTAACTGATTCAGACAGGGCAATTTTGTTGGAAGAGTCTGCTGGCAATCAATATGTCTCAGCTTGCTCCTATATGCCTTGCTGAGAGAGAGAGAGCTGTTGGAAAAGAATCAAGAAAGGAAACTTTTTCTACTCTGGTTTAAAGCTTATGAAAGCAAATGATCTCCAGGGCACTAATCCTTTCACCTTGGTAAACATACAACGAATCTAAATTAAAGAAAAACAGAAGGACTCCTCTCTCCTCCTCCTCCTCCTTCTACAGCAGCAGTGAGTCTTACAGCCTGCACAGCAGTATGCTTGCCAGTCTGCTGCAGCGATTCCATAAAGCTCAAATTTGTAAAAAAAAAAAAGAAATGACAGGGATGAAGAGAAAGGAAGAATATATTCCCTGCCCATTTCTCGACATAAGCTTTTGAACAAAGAGCCAGTACCTTGCCATGCATGAACAAGTACAGGTTTGACAATGGTGAATCAGTTCTGGTAGCCTCTTTGTTACTGCTAATGACAGGTACCCATGCTCCTGATCTGCTTGTCCGAGCACCAACTCTGGAAGCAAGTAAAATAGCCTGACTTTGAAAAACAATTAGAGATGTTACGTGTTCCTAAGGAGTTATTTAGCAATGTTTACTTATTGACCAAATATTTTTCTACATGATATAAATAAACCTGGCTTACTGAGCTCAGAAGGCAATACACACCATCAAGATTCTTACTTATTCGCTTATTTACTTAATAATATAATAATGAAATGTCAGTAATTTAATCTGGCAACTCAGATGAAAGTATAGTCCTCTGGAAATACAGGGTCAGGTCAAAGAAGACAACTTTCTCTTTATTCCCTTAAGGAACAAGCAGTGTACCTAAAAATACGTGTATATCCTCCTAAAGTTAAAGTGAATAAAAAGAGCAGTGAGATTTGCAAAAGCTCCAGTCAAGTCTACCATACTTGGACTTTAATCAGTAACACTGCACCTTTCTTTACTGGAGGTGTATCAGCGAACTGTCCCTGCTTGTCTGAGAAACACTTTCTAAGAGCTGCCAGTCCACCCTGCCCTGGCTTTTTCTAACTCCATTGATTTCTCAGCGAAGATGATTCAGGATCGGTTGTTTACTCTCTAAATGGTATAGACCAAGAAGATCAGATGCTCTGGCTTAAATCACCAGGGGCTGATTATGATTGAAAGAAACTGAAGAGCAAGCCCAAATGTTCAGCACCACATGAATAGGAGATGAGATAGAGACGGTCAAATTAGTTTGAAAGAAAAGAATAAGTCATTGTATAGCTACCATTTACATGAAAGCTATCTATCACATTTTTCTTCTTGGTATTGGTTAGTGATAGACCATCAGCTGTCATGGCTTAAGATAAATTTCTCCATGATCTAGAATTTTCCTTAATAAATATCTATATCTCTCCGGCAAAGGGAAATACTCCAAATCTACTATATTTATATGGTTCATACTAAACCAGGTAGGTGGTTACATTGATACAGCAATGCATGCCAAATTCAGCAAAACCTGATGTGCAGTATGGCACTGCTGTGTACCAGACATACCCTGATGAAAAGCTCTCCTCTTAATATTGTGAAAGCAGGGACTCTATGAGGGAGACGTAGGGGGTTTTGGCTTTCTGTCACAAGAGTCTAGTTAAGAGCATTTTTAAATGCTCTCTCATGCTTCTCTTGCACCAGTCAATCCAACACAGTGATTTCACTATTCCACTGCCGTGGGACTATGGCATGTAAGACAAATAGTGACGATCAAACACATGGAGGCATGGACAACCCACGCATAGGGTTATTGACTAGGGACTTCCTCAGGCCTTACATATCTCCCCTCTCACATAAGCTGCAGGTAGATTTGCCTGCCTCATATTGCTCCATCGGTGCCGTTGCCATGACTGGTAGTTTACTCCAGAGTTTCAGTCAAAAAGCATAGCCTGGTTTTTGGGAAATGTACACACATTTTCCCCTTTAGATATTTACAGTTAAAATCAACTGATGCAGGAATTTCATGGTAAGTCCTCTGTCTCATCTGAACTCCATGATATGGAGTAACGGCTAGGAGCAGCAATCACATTCTCTATTCATTCACACAGCATATTTGGGTAGCAGGCACAGCTCAGTGTTCAGTAGGGAAAATGTGTATAGGCAGAAGACCAGCCATACGATTGCAGAACACTGTTGCTAGGACTGTCCGCACAAACAAACTTTCAGGAGCCTGAGTGGACAAGGCCCATGGCACAATTCCAGCCTTCATACCCAGCTCTTAATTTCTTCATCCATGAGCTTTAATGCAGCACAGCCATGCAAACTCCGTTGTTCCTTCACCTACATTAAAAATAAACTAGCTATGGTTAGGAAAACTACTCTGTAGGCGAAATGATAAAAACAAGCCACTGGTAGATTTTACAGCTAGTCAGTCTATTTCAATGTGTACTTCAAAATATTTTCCTAGCCATGCAGGAGCATGAACCCACAACACAGCTACTCAACATTTGCTTGTAAAGCATACATACACACAAAGATCCTCAGACTCCCTCCATGTAGTCTGAAATCTTGAAACAATGATGAATGCAATCTGCATGATGTAATACCAAAGCATGTCTGGACTAGCTGAGAGAGGCAATTAGGAGTTTCCTCACTTGCTTCATCGAGCACTTTACAGGAATTTCACATTCTTTCTTTTTCTTGTTTTTTTTCCTACAAAAAGAAAGTTTCAAATGCTCTCACTTTGAAAATGCTGACTAATTCCAGAAGCCATTTGCAAGAGTTGATCAGTTACCTGGTTTTGAAAAAAAAATGCAAAGAATCTGTTTTGGAACACATAAAAATTTGTCTAACACTCATTGAAAGGAAAATATTCTGTGACATTACTATTATGATAATACTAGCATTACGGTAGACAGAAGGGACTCCATCCATAATTGTACTTCAGGGCATGGCACTAACACATAATCCTTTCAGCGTAACAGTGAATATTTCTAATGGCTAACCAAAATATTTTATTTATCTCATTGTATTTGGAGGAGGAAAAAGGAAAAAAATGTTGTTCAAAGAATCGCATGAAAGTGTACGCTTCTTTTATGTTGAAGATATAGATGTATCTAGATAATGAAATTTTCATCTATTATATCAGAAGAATTTAGGAACTTGCACACTTAAAAAGGAAATGTGGTCCATCTTCCAGTATTCTGTCTCCAGCAGTGGTCAACATCAGAAGCTTCAGAGGTAGGCAGCTGTCAGATTATCTCCCCCATGACAGAGTATTTTCTTCACCTCCTCCTGGTAATCTTGATACTCAGAGGTAAACTCTGACTGAAGTATAAGACTTTCTCTTAATATTAAGTCCCTGGATTTTGAACAGTATTTTATATCCATATCAAATTAGCTGTTTAATTCCAAATTGTCTCTGAATTCTGGGTCTCAACAATATCCTGTGGTAATGAGAGATAACTCTGCAAGACACAAAAAAGCATTTATTTTCCTGTGCTGAATTTGCCATCTTTGGAAATGTTGAGTGGTTCCTCGGTCTTGTACCTTTATCAGGTCCTTTCATACTTGGCAATTTCCCCTCTCCTTTTACCCAAAGATTACAGTCTCTGAATCAAATAACAGACTTAGCAGTATGTTTAATGCTCAGGAGCTTTGTCAACTGCAAAAAAGAAAAAGAAAAACAGGAGTAACATTGCTATTTACTGTGTCACAAGAAAGACTTGAAAGACAACACAGCTAAGATGACACTAAATGTTGGAGAATGAAACAAAGCCGAAGTGCAGGCAAAGCGAGTCGTTTAAGCAACATATTGCCAGCAGAGGCAAGATAACCCCAGTAAAAGCATGGGCTCTTGCTTCCTTCACTTGTGCTGATAGAGCAGATAGGCATGAGAGGAAATGCAAGAGCTGTCCCCCTTCTGAACTGCTACAACTCTACGTGAGTCAGCATGCAAGGCACCAGCTGTATCTTGAAGGAAAAAAACAGAATAGTCAAAGCCAGCTGGTTCTCCACCAGTGGACTCCAGTGAGTATGTGTTCTTCTAGCAAAGACTGACCCTTACGCATTGTATCTTTTCAGCACTCAGTTTTACCCATATTCCAGCAAACCTAGATTAAACTTCTGCTGGTAAGCATTCACATTTCAGGACTCCACGGGAGAGTTGTAGTGACGGATTACATATCCTGCTTTAAATATATTGTTATGGTTTCATTTTTGCACAGAAATATTGTCGTGGTTTGAGCCCAGCCGGCACCAAAGAACCACGCAGCCGCTCGCTCACTGCACCCCCCCACAGCCCCACCCCGGGACGGGG
>VZSC01009023.1:221326-295141 GCA_013398225.1 Steatornis caripensis | reverse complement strand
GCAGCACCATCGCTCACCGCCCGGAGCGGGAACCGGAGCCGCCCCGCGCCCTTCCCGGCCGCTCCCCGCCCTTGCCCGGCCCGCCCCCCGGCTGTGGGCTGGGCGGGACGGCGGGGGGATCGAACACCTGCCTGGCTGCTTTGGGTCGGCTACCCCCCTGCCAGCGTTCTGGGGAAAATTAACCCTATCACAGCCGAACCCAGGACAAATATAAAAACTCTTTTAAGTATTAGAAACATGATTTATATAAAAAGAAAGGTAATGGCTAGCGTAGAAGACTTATTACTTTTCTAATCTGCATATAAATCAAGTCAAGCTTTCAATATATTACTCTTCCTCCAGTACTCACTACAATTTGAACTAGTCTTCGTCGGTGCTTCTAAATTACTGGGAAGACTGCAGCTAATCATCCATTTCCTTATGTTTTCCAGCAGCCATGCAAGATCGTAAGTTGAAATAAGTCCCTTAAAATGACAAAACGTGCTGCAACTAGTCGAAACGCAAGTTTAATTATCAGCTAAGACATTTCAGTATGTGCCAAAAGGAACCTTACATTTGAGTGCGGCTGATGATGTGATGAAGGACAGCTGACAAACCGTCTCTGAGGAACAATTTCTCTTCTACTGAAGCCAATTCAAGCACAGGAAGGCATTTGGAGAATCCATTTCTTGCTCAGTCCCATTTTCTCTGTGCTGTCACAAAACTGAAGTTCACACTGTGGTTTCACAACCCAAAAACTTCAGAATAAGCTTTAAGGGTGGAGTACGTTGGTCTTTTCTGGACTCCTTCACATAACTTTTGGGGGTGCCAGTAATGGTTTTAGGCATAATTGCCCTACACAGCTAGGTGCTACTGCGCTTTGAAGGCAAGAGACAACATAGCAATTGGGAAGAGAGACTATTAAAGGGCATTTGCCCGTAAAATCCCAGTAATGATGCAATGTGTCCAAACTCACCTTAAAGAGAAAGCCCAACTCACAGAAAAATTGTCTCAAACTGCAGGATTTCCCCCTCCTCTAATAAAAAAGTTGCTCTGATTTTGAATATAATGTGAAAGCAAAGGCTCAGCTCCCGGAGCATCTGCTCAACACCAATTCCCCATGCCCATTGGAGGCTCCAGCTGCTGACCCAGACCACTCCTCCAGCTGGCTGCAACTCCACAACTGTGGGTCCAGCAGCAGGTCAGTATATATGTCTGTTTACCCTAGAGCTTTCTGCTACACCAGTCTGCACAAATCTTTGATCAGTGTTAAAGGTTTCTTACAGATGATAACTCAGAGACAGTGTCACTCACAGGCAATGTCTTCTGCTGCATGGGGAAGGCTGGCACGCATCTTTTGAGCATATGTTCATTCTCTTGCAGCATCCTTTCTGTCTAGCATGGAGGAAACATCTCACAGCTTCTCTCTCAGTGAGGTTATCCCCACCTCTGCTCATCTTCTCACCAGGAAGGGCGCATGAGGGATAGGAGAAGCCCTTCTTGTGATGGTATATCGTGAAGGGCTACACAACCAACATCTTCCAAAAAATGAGAGGTCAAAACTTAAATTTGCATAATCATGTCTTGAATGAGTCCTGTAGCTGGGCAAAAATACTCACAATATTTAGATTTTTGATGGTGTAGATAGAGGTAGGGTGAGATTTTCAAATGAATATAGGTATTCAGTTCCCCTTGATATTGCATGGACTAAGCAGTAGGATGCTATTGAAAATCCTACCACCTGTCTGTCTGCATGCTTAACTGCTAAGTACCTTTAAATTCTGGTTCTAAAAAACTAAGGCTAAAATCCTAGCTCTGTTTGAATCTATGGCAAATTTCCATTGACTTCCACAGTCCCGGGATTTCATCTTAAATCCACATTCAAGCATCTAAATAAGTAGTCTAGTTTTTTCAGTATTTAAGTCCCTAACAGCTCTCACATTTAGGTAAATATACATCCTGGACCAAAAGTGTAAACTTTGAAGTTTAACTTCAGATGCATATTCTTAGAAATCTTGCCTCTAATTGTATACATGATCCATTTCATTTACTAGCCAATTTAAAGATATAGAACACCCAACAGCAGACTACTATGTTTTGGAAATTGAAACAGTCTCAAAACGCCATGTGTTGCATTTCTGGATATGGCATTCTTTTGCAACCTAACATATGATAGAGACAAATACGTGCCACAGCAAAGCTGCATCTGTAGACCCTTTTAAAGGTCCATTTTGGAGGGTTGCAAACTTCGTCTAACTTCAGTGTAGTATGTACAAGGAAGAAAAATAATGCCTGAGTGTGCAAACATAAGAAACTTATGACTAGAATGTCCTGAGAGTTACAGGCCACATTTGAAAACACATTGGCAATATTGTACCTAAATCTGGGGCAGCACAGGACAAGTTGGCTTTGCAGCTCACATCACTCCTTTCCTAAGACAGCAAAACATTCCCACAATTAAAAAAAAAAACAAAAAACAAAAAACAATAGAACATCTGAAACAACAAAGTTACTCTAATAAATTGTTATTGACATCTGTAAATGAATGCGGTTTTTTAATAATTGATTTTTAAAATTGCTCTTGGTGTGAGATCACCATTGAGTTTCTGTCCAGATCAATTTTTACAGCTGAAAAATTTCTGAACTACTGAGCTTATAACAGGACCAGTGACAATTTCTGAACAGTAACTCTATGATGAGGTTCTACTACAAAAGAAAGTATAAAACCCCTAGGATTACTGTATTTTCCTTTGTTTATTTACAGGCCAACACAAAACAAAACAAAAACCCCTCTAAAGCTAAATTCAATACTGTTGCTTTCCTCCTGCAGAGCATTAATAGGTTTTAGAAATGAAATACTTTTATTAATTTTATTTATTAAGTCAAAGGAAAATCTAAAGTTTCCATGAATAATTCAGGTTAACATCATATCTTCAAAAGTCATATGTAAAACATTGTTATACCTCAGAAGTCCCTCACATACATTTAATTTCCAATAATGTTGATTTATAGTCTTATAAAGCAAAATAATAAATATAATAAATTGCCCTTATATTCCTGATCTCAGTCACTATAAAATAACTGCTGTAGTTTTACATTTTCAGTGTGAAATATTAAATACATAAATCAAAACAAGACTGTGTTTCATCTGGAGCTGGAAGCTGATTTCTGGAACTGACAAATTCATTTTAGCTAAAATGAATGTTTTAGGAAGATCTTCATTGGGTCCATAACAGCTCTTCAAGAAACAAGAATTTTGCATTCTAATATTCTGCTTTTGTTGGCTTCTCTGTGACAGGCGTTGAATCTTGCAAATGCAATGGCTAGAAGCAGTTCCAAGTTTCTCAAAAGCATCATCCTGTTCTCCTTGCCAGTATTGTACTTACTCTCTTTGCCTGCTCAAATATCATTCTCTTCATACTACATGGACACATTGCTGCTAAGCTGGCATTCTTCTTTGCTGAAATTCTTGGTAGGAGGTGTTCATATACACAAATACGTATATGTACATATGTATGTAGATATGAAATCATCCCTAAAAATAATTGTTCACCAAGAAGAATGCTAGGGAATAATAAGAACTATTCAAGTGAGATGCAGAGTTTCTGATGTGTAAAAGCAGATTCAGCTGGTTTTATGCATTTGCAGTCTCAAGAAGAAGCTTCATTGAGAGCTAGAAATACGTTTTTGGATCCTTGATTTAAAAGAGTAAATTTAATTATAAGAAATCATTATAAAGTTTAAATATTTTTCAGCTTTTAGAGTGCTTAAACACTCAGCCACAAGAAGCTTTCAGAAGAAGTTATGATACCTGAATACTAAAAAATTTCAGAGTGCATGAGTGAATAGACAGGGAAGAAAAATAGAGTCTACCTGAGGCTGGACATAAGACTATTCTGGAAATCAGAACCATACCATCAGCTAAATGCTCTTCCCAAGGCCTTACTTGAAACCTGTGACAGGTCAAATTTTGGCAGTTTTTTTTGTGTGGAATTCTGTTTGTGGTCTACACACATTAGTTTTTTCTTATTTGCGTTTTAAGACAGCTTTATGTGTAGCAGTAATACATTAAAAGTATACCTCAGCAACTTTGTATGGAAGAAGGCTATCAAACAGTACCTTTTGGAGCTATATGCTTACTGTTCCCTCCAAAGACATAATACTGAATTTTCCTTGTCTGATATATTTGAGAAGTATTTGAACAAAGACAAAAACAAGAGTTCATAAAGGAAATTCTCTGGCCTGGGGAAATTAGATGTTTTAGTTTGGACTGTTTGTTGGTTTGTTTGTTTGTTTTTTTAATTTCAGCCTTATTTCTTCAATTTTAAGAACTAAGGCAAAAAATCTGGAGCTCCTCTATCCTGTTGTGGAGATGTGTATCACATCCATGTGATAAGTTCATGAGGGGCTGTGCCATAACTGACCATTATCATGTCCTAGCTGCCTGGATGGGCTGGTTGATAGCTTACTATAGGATGAGAGCACACACAGAGAATTTTTCTGAGCACATTTTTGAATTTTCATTTACCACTGCTAAGAGGGTGGTGCTAGAAAAAAAATATGAATAGAGAAGAAAAGAAAAATTTGTTATTGAGTTTGCTACTTGAGAAAAGAGAAAGCACAACTATTGGTTTTAACATAAATGTTTCTTCTCAGTAACACTACTTTTATCATTTCAGTTTACTTCCTTAGCCTTTATTTTGTAGGTGTGTTTCAACAGTTCTGCTGCTAGCTGCGTTCAAATTTTCAAGTTAGTATTTCTCGCCACAGTTGCAAATACATCTTACAGGAAATCAACTGTTATTTGCAGCATTTTAGTATTGGGAGAGCAGGTAATTCTCTTCCAGTTGGAATCTTCTGGAGACAGAGGCAACTGGATTACAAATTAATTAAACTCAGACAGCCGGGAACTTCATTAGTGGCACCTGTAATTCTCTGTATTGATTCAGAGTCAAATCTCAAGATCTTTATGTGGCTCTCATTAAGACAAAAATCCACTCAGGTAACTATGAATTTTATTTGATCAAGACCTAGGGAAGGGCTTCAGTTTGGCATGTTGTGGTTTCAGTGCTTCAGCCAAACCCTTACAGTCTGAAAGGGAAATGAATATTGCTACCATCCAGTTGTTTTCAGATGTTTGATTTGACAAGAGAGGTGGTATGAAATCTGTACTAAAACATGAAGAGTAATGCATAATACATACTGGCTCAGAAGACTCTTTGTTCATAAATATTTCACCACAAAGCTCTTTGTTCATAAATATTCCACCACAAAGCTATTTTAAAGTTTTTATTCTTATGGAAAGTGTTCAGTAAACTATGAGTAGGTTACTTGTAGAAAATATTAAATGAACAACTATAGAAAACTATGACCAAATAGAGAAAAAAATGGATGCTGACTGTTAATTCCGGCAAGTCCATCTTAAGCTACTACGAAAAGACACAGCCATTAACCTCAGTTACGCAGTGTTAGAGTCTTGCTGGATGCTTCAAGGGAGTCAGCGATACCACAGTGGATGAAAAAAGCCAAGTGTTCACTGCCAGGTAAGGCAGAGATGGGGCATGTAAATGACCCAAGAATTCAGTCTCTCACTGTTTTGGGCTTCTCTGCACATCATAAACTGTGTCCCTTGCCTATCATTTCCCAGTGGCACAGTCCTAGAGGAAACATGATATTTTCTTTCCATTTTCTTTCACAGAAAGAGAGAGTCTACCTCTACTAGCCAGCAGTTACCCCACAGAAGCAGAAATAAGACAAGAATTTAGATGATCAAGTAAAAGCATTGACAAAGAATCACATAGATTTCTAACACCTCTAGCACCATAAAAGAAGTTGTCTAGTTGTTCTCTTCTAAACTCCCTTAGGAGTTCTAGTTCAACTTAACCTTTATAAAATTTATCACATCAGCAATTGTACGAGAGGACTTTTGAAAGTACATTGAACACAGTAATACATACCTATAGTTAAGCAACAGTATTTTTTTTGTTCATCTCTAACCATTTGCAATTTATTATGGTATGACTGAAGTGCATTGTGTGATTAGAAAAGTATGTATATAGTATGCCTGTATACAGATTCATCATAAGCAACCACAAGAAAAAAACGTATTGCAACATGCTGTGTCATCCAAAATTTTTAGAAACTCAAAGTTCATTGGTTTTTTTCTTTTTTTGCTTTGCTTTCAACTGCTATCTTCTGCTGACTTTAAAGAAACAGAGGAAAACTGAACAGCAATTCTCTTATACATATATAAAAGTTGTTTAGATATCAGATCATCTCTACAATGTAATTAACTTTATCAGATTTAAGTTCAACAGAATGTATTGTTTTTAAAATCACTGTAGTCCTGTAACTGTTACTCAAAATATTTTCTTGCATATTTACAGTTTTAATTTCCAATTTAATGGATATGTCTTCATATATTTAAAATATGGACTTCTTACCAATCCTCAAGGTTAACTTTCAATTTTCATGCCCTCCTGTTATTTTGAAAATTGTTTTCAAAGTAGAATAACGCTGTCAAAGAAAAGACAACACTAGGCACACATTAAACAATTAATATCTGAGTCAAATTTAGTTTCTGTCAAGTCCAAGAGATTATGCTTTACAAATAGGTAAGATGGAGATCAGATTTAAAGAACTTAGAGAAACAGAAACATTAACATTCTGAGTCTTTGGAACATGCAGGATTGCTGTAGGATTTTTTCTACTGCAGCACATCTATATTGAAGTACTTATAGTGAGAAAAAGACTCATGGACTATATAGGAAAGAAAGGTTATGATGAACTGAAAGTGAGGAAGTGAATGAAGATAAGGACAGTGGGTTAAGAGTGCTATATGAGGAGCTGTAAATTAGGAGCTCATCACTTATCTAGAGAAAGAGAAGAGAAAACTGAAACTGACTGCAGAATAATTTCATGGGGCAAGAAATCCCAACGGAGCTGCTCCAGAAGGTGTACCACTCTTTCAGGGCAGGTTGTCAACCCCAAACTCTCTGAAAGCCTTAACCCACCATGTGGAGGATATTCTGTGTCTCTTACAATGGACATATCCTGTTAGGAATGTTAGCCATAAAGCTAATAGATTTGTTTAAACTGACAGGGATCAAGCTCGCGTGGTTTACAGAAGGGCAAGTGCAACCCAGATATAAGGAAGAAGGAATCATTGCATTATGTGGAATGGTGCCACGTGCCTTGACAAGTGTCTTTGGTGGAGAGTAACAAAAATCCATTTAGTCTCATGTACGTGCATTTTATATATGTGACTAATATGGATACATAGATAGATAACACCAAGAAATCCATTACTTACATAAAAATACCCAATGAAGACCATCTTTCCTGAAATGGACAGTTCACATGTTTCTGTGATTCCACTTTGCCTGATAATAAATCCTTTCTTGAGTTAGGGCCTGTAAGTAAGACTCAAAACTGATCGCTCATTAGCTGTCTGTATACAGGTTTTTAACTTCAAATTTTTACACAGCTCTGACAGGCTCCATTGGGTGATCCAGCTAGGAATTATGCTCTGTACAGCAATTGCCAACATCCGAGTGTACTGCTTTCACTTCAAGAAGTATGGTCTGTGCAGTGTCCTCAACAAAATGCTTTGCCATATTGACTGCCTTTAGTCTTAGAATAAAGTTTTTAAAAATAATAATGTCCTTATTTCAACCATTAGATGAGTTAAAAATAATGGGCCTAAATGTGAAGACCAAGGGCATTTAGGTCCAGAAGGAGTGCCAACTGAGTGAGGCTATTTGAATGGGCTCCAAGACCCTGACTCAGTTACCATCACTTAGACGTCTGATGCCACGTCAGATGTGATGCTGTATCCCACTTGGCCTCCATCTGTCCCTCCAGAAGGCTACAGACCTCCTCATGTGTTCAGGCAGATGTCTTAGATACGTTAAGATGTCTAAATACCTATGTTTACATAACACAATCAACTCCCAAACTGTCAACTTCATTCACCTAAATGTGCAGTTTGGTTCCAAGAGACAAAGTACACACAGCTAAATGTGAGCCTTAGATATGTAGAAGCCTTGCTATCCAAAATCCCATTATAGTAAATGAGAATCTAGTCAGCAGAGTCTAGAAAACCACACAGAGACTTTAAAGTAGGCACCTACATTAGGTCTACTGCAAAAGAGCTACAGCAGATACATAAATTCAGATATTTTAATCTGGATATTAATCTGATGCTAAATATCTGAAGAAACTTATAAAAAGATAGCAGAAGCAAATGTACCTAGTCAGAAACATAAAACTAACTCTTAAGAGTTCAGAGCACAGAACTGAAGTAGAGTGTGTCTGAGACCAAGTGAATAATTTTCAATTTGAAAATTGTAAATGTTCAAAATTACTGAAGTTAAAGGAACAAACAGTGTGGCAAATGAGAATGAGAATGCAAGGAAAAAAAAGTATAATCTGATACAGATCAAGCTCTCACCATGTTTCTCAATCTTTTCCAGTTTGTGAACTTCAATCTGTAAGCCTACCAACGGCTTTGGTCTGCCTATAGATTGATTCACACACTAACTATACAGGACATGTAACACTATCATTTCCTAATCATGGCACAACATGAACCATTTTGTTAACTAGGAGTAATCTGACTACCAAATAATGCTCACATCTATTTAGACAGAAATCTAAAACCTTAATGATGTGGAATACTTTAAGCATTAAAAATGCAGATCTAAAGGGCTGTGAAGATTTTAAATTAGCAAGTGAGCATCACACTGTTCTAGGCAACACAATGAATCATTGTGAATCACCTGGCAGAAACTGCAACTCAACTTCAAAGCAAAAATTAGTGGCTTGGACCTTTGGGTGGAGGGAGTCATAAAACACTAGCATCAGCTTTTGTACGTAGGAAGCTCATTATACAAAGCCAACCCTGCCCAGTATCTTGTATTACTAATCTAGGGACTGTTCTTGCAAATCACCTTCTTTTCCTACCGGCTCTTCAAGTGTAAATGCAAACGCGACAAGTTATACCATTACAGTATGTTAACGCAGTTACGCTCTCTGCAGCAGTGTTTCCCTTTTAAATTGCTTTGCTGTCTGCAGCAGCTCTCCTGTTTTCAGGCATAGCACTCCCAGATGAAGCTTCCAAAATCATTCTCAATTCATTAGACCAACGTTCTGTAAGATACTCCTCCCCTCCCTGCTGTGTTCAGTCCTCTCATCATTTTATATTGTTAGTAACTGAAATGAGTTCAATATCCCTGAGTTTGAGTCTGTGAGAAGTGGGCATTTAGTGGAAAGCTGCAAGATCCATCTACCTGTCCTGCGCCCTGCTCTTCTACTTGCTCTGCAGATCAAGCAGAGGCAGATCATGCTTTTTCTTCCCCTAACTGTGTCTTTTTGGAGACTCAGTATTGAAACCAGTCTGGAAACACACCATACCAAGCAGAAACAACTAAACTGATTTAAAAATTATCCTCCAAGTATGAGAGATCTCCACTTTTGTCCACAAGCAGGTCTTTTCTAGAACTCTGGCATGTGTAGGATGAATATTAGGGATGATCTTAACCATTTTACACTGTCAGAACAATGTATTCAAGCCTTCAGCATAGATCAGAAGCAGACCCAGGATTTCTCAGTCTCATATAACTCAGCTGTGTAGATTTCTGCACTCACACTTAACTAAGAGTGAAATTGGACCAAGAAGATATGTCCCTGCTTAAAGAGAACTAATTAGAAAAGGGAATTTAAAATACATCATCTCACTCATCTTAAAAGGCAGAGAAACACAGCCCACGCTGGAGCAGCAGCCCAACTATTGTCATCCTCCCTCCAGGGCATAAAAGAAGACATCTGTGAAAAATCCTCCCTTCAGTTTCTCTGGAGTAGCAAGTGCGAGAATTGAGAAGACATTAATCACATTCCACTCTTTGTGTCTGAGGAAAAAACCTCTGTGGGGGGAATAATATGACTGAGAAAAAACACCTATCTTTGAGATCAGATTTCGCAATGAAATATAAACACCTCTTTGTTGGAGAGGTTCTGAATCCCTGTGTCTGTGTAAGTGGGAAATGAGCTGTGTTTCTCTATTTTACAGAGAGAAAGATTCCCATCAAATCTCTCTGTCTTAAGATACCTTCCAGCAATAAAGGGGAAAATATATACAGACTTCTTTCAGCCTGAGTGTACTCTTAAGCTGTCCTTTCAGACACTATGTAAATTCAGAGCTTTGATGGTCAGCGCTGGTGCCATCACTCAGTTAGTGCCTGTGTTATTAGGGCTCTCCATGTGTGGGTGCTCCGTAATAATTTCATTTGAATATAATTAGTGTTCTTTACGTTCCAGCTCAAGCTCTTTTCTTATGTTGCACAGTCAAACAGTTGACACCCCAGTGGTGGCTAAACTTCACATGGTAGGTGAAGTGATTCATGCACTTATATTATGTCTCTAAAAACACTTCGGGATCCTGCAGGGTAAAAGACAAATCTATAAATGCAAGTCATCATTATAATCAATAAATTAGATGTTGGAGACACAAAAGCCAAATTCAGCAGCATGAACATTTTTAAAGTTTCATTTATATCTAAAAATATGGCAGACATACACCACAGTGCTCATGAAATTCTTCAAGCTGATTTTAATAACAGTCATTATGTTAAAAAATGAAACTTCTCCTTGTGTCAGAGATGAACTGGGAAGAAACAAAGAGAAGCAATTCCTGCAGCACCTTTGCACCCTTCTAGAATTACTGTTCATCATTCTTTCTTTCAGCACTTCCCTTGCTCCTTTTGTGCAAAAGGTGCCACCATCTAATGAAACAATTAAGGCCTGACAGTTCAAATACACTATTCTGTTCTTTTCAAGCGTAAGTGCCAGCCATCAAGACAAACTATACCCACTGCTTCACTATCAGCAGAGTCATTGTTATCCCAGATAGAGTGCCCTAAAAATAAAAGCCATTCTGTATGTGCAGCTTCATCAAGTCAGGTCATGTCAGACCTCCAGGGTAGACAGCACTGTACTAATTTTATTCTTCTATTTTTAAACATGGCCTCCTTAGATCTTTTAGTGTGTCCTACATAACAATGCAGAATTGACACATTATACTCAATTTACTACTCTCAACCACCCCTAGTTTCTGAATATCCCACCCAGACAGTATGTTTGCTGTCCAAACCAATGACAAAGTGGTCCCATTTGGCTTAATGTCACCTGTTGTTCATTGCTTGACTGTTCAGGGGTCATGAGATCAAATCAAAGTTAGTATCTGCAAGATTGATCAGTGCTAACAATGTAGTGCCTTGGGATCTATATTTCACAGAGACCTCCATCTGCAAAAGCTGAACTGAATTTTACAAGTCTGTGAAAACACTTGCAGTGAGAGAGTTTCATCCTGAATTACCTCTGACACACTAATGGCTAGAAGTCATCCTGGGTATGATTGTCTCTCAGAGATAAAAGAAAAATTCTCATATTTTTTGGTACATGTGAGGAATTTGTCCCAGATAGGTGTCTTCCCACAGCACTGATGTCACCTAAGCTACCCACGAGTTATAATGCTAACACACGACACAGAAACCGAGGAAATATTGCCTATATTTTTCAAGGCAAATTGAAGGAATTCTATTGGTGCACATATTTACACCAGGCTGTAGCTCTCAGATTACCTTTCTTCTTTGAATTTTTTACACCAGTTGACACTGGACAGGTACATACATTGCAGGGCAGACTTTTAAAACGAAGAGCTGAACAAGAAAGTACGTTTCCTTCCCTTGCACCTACTCCTTACAGCATTTAAAATATAAAGCTGATTTTACCCAAACCTCAAACTCTAAAAAAATCCTACTCTACACCAACAGTTTGTGAATTAGCACTTAGGCTGATGTTGACTGGAAACCTGAAGCAGTTTCAAGGCAAATAAAAGATATTGCAGTTGGTGCCATGGTGGTGGTTTTAGAACACAACAAGAATACACTCAGTATTCAGCATGTGCACAATAAAAAAATCACACAATCACGTGCAAAAGGAAGATAAGGAAGAGGAACTAGGATATTTTCAGCAGTTGGGCTTAGCAAGTTCTTTAGATATTCAAATTGTCATTTCTATCATAAGCAGTGTCGTATTCCCAAGGATCAGACAAGTACATCTTTTAGAAGCTTTGGGCTGAGCTTGTGGACAGCAAGCAGCTCTCAATACCATGTCACAGTATGCCCTGAGATAGCCATACTCCTCCCTTGCAATGTTGGCTGGTAATATCATCCCAAGGAAGTTTTGCACAAGGTAGCAGGATCATAGGAGTCACCAGGTTCTCAGAAAGGTCTGGGGCCTGCTGCACAGTATTCCATTGGCTAATCCCCAGCTGGGCTTCTTGAAACTTGGCAGAGTGCTGCATGGGGTTTTTTTCATTTTGCACAATTATCTCTTGGCATGCAAGGGTCTGGAGCTTGGGATTTTTTTGTTTCTTTTAATTATTTGGGTTTCAGCCAGGAAGGAAGTAATATTGGCCCAATATTTGAATTGCACATCAGAAATTATTACTTAATGTCTCTCCCCACATACCTCATTAGCTAAGAAAATAGTACTGAAACAGGACTTAGAGGTGGGTGTCATCTCCTTGTCTGCTTGACTACTTCCACAAAAACATATATACCTTAGTACATGTAAATAATCACCTGACTTGACTGATGACCTGCAAGCAACCTTGTGCATTTCCAGAGGCTTTCCTGTCAGAACAAAATTAGCTTATTCCAAGAACAGTAGACTTCAGAGAACAAAGATCATGTCTTCATAGAAATACAATGTTATGAAAAACATCAAAGCTAACTGTGAACAGAACAGTTTTAGGCACCAGTGTGTATATCTCAACAGAGCAGCCTGTCTGACAAATTTTGCTCCTGAGACATTAGGAAGGTTTGCTCAGGTGTTTTTTTTTTGCTACCCTAACACAACTGTGCTGTCGCCATTACCCCAGTCAGCTAGATGGCAGGGACAAATATACGACACAAATATATACAAGGGACCAGCCTTAACTGGCCAGATACTGAAATTCAAACTTGACAAAATAGGTATGTCCTACCTATTTTTCTCTGTTCTGTGTGCTTTTATTTCATATTCTCTATCTGTCCCTTGAATGACCAAGGTGACAGTGAACAAAGCAGGATGAGAGACCCAAGGTCTATCAGATACGATCTGAAATACTTGCCATCCCTTGAATGTTTCTCTCCATAGGAAGCAACCCTGATGTGTAGTGATGTGGTGGGCAGATCAACCAGCCAGCTTCACACTTGTGTCACTAAAACTTTCTCAGCTTTACTTCTCAGAAAAATGGAGAACAGACATACAAAAGCTTCCCAGAAACACTTTCACATCTTCTCCTTTAACACACTTTGCAGGCAGGCAGAAGAATGCTGAAGAACAGCAAGCTATGATGATGCTATTAAATAAATTTGTTTGAAACATATATTAAAATCTGGTCGCATGCTGAAGACATGGAACAGTGAAATTTTCACACAAATCAAACCAATCAAAAATTAATTCATTAATTCACCAACATATGCTTATGCTTCATGTTCTGAAGGCTGAGATGTCTACTTGATACAGAGTTTGGTTTTTGAAGCTTCCACACGTGGCCTTTGAGAATTTTGTTCTCGCAATTCCTGTCCAGCCATCTTTGCTGATGTAACCTTCAAAATTGTTGCTAAGTGGCAATTCTACCGGAAAGCAAAGACCTGTCTGTGCTGTGAGATCTTAAATCTTCTAAAATACAAAATGCAGTGAACTGACCTTTTCTTCTGTTTGTGCTGTTGCAGCAGTGTGTTCATGTAGTGATTCTCAGGCCTTGTAGCTGACTATTTCTGCAGGACATTGGCATTCAGTGCCCTCTTTCTTTCTGGATGAATATGTAAAAACAAAACTGTCATGTTGTTTGAACAGATTTCTGGCCAGGCTTAATTTAGAACTGGAGTGTGTGTGCACAGTCGGATATTTCAAACTATCAGTCACTCTAAAATGTTTGCTTTGTTTAGTTAAGAGGCGAAAAACAAGAGTTGGTGAGGCTAAGTCTTGGAGGCTGGAATTATCATATCAAGCAGTGCTCTAAACTTGCGACAACTTTATCTGGCTTGCGCTTTTGGAACAAACAGCATATGACTTAGACTCAGTTTTCATACACATCATAAACTCCAGCCAAAGGGAAAAATAAAAAGAAAACCCTAGATTGTTATCACATGGCTATAAATACAGTGAATTATAACAGTAAAATATGTTATGCAAATTATAGCTAATTTTAAAATAGCCAAATCTGACTGCCTACAGAGTGAAGAATTATATAGCATTGTTAAAATCTTAGTTCATTTTTTACCTCTTTGAACACTTTCTATTACCCCAAGTTTTTAGTTTTAAAGCCATTGAAAAAGGATTTATACTGTCACATAAAAATAGCAGTGAGCAGATCTGTAAAACACTCTTGAATTTTTCTAATTAACATTTCTTTTTTGCTTCAGGTGGGTAGCTAGTGATTGCTTCTCCTTGTGCGCACAGAGCTTCTGGTGTCTGCTCCTTTCCGCGTTCGACAGATTTACAAAGATGCCGTTTGGCAGAACATTTTAAAGAGATTTGTTTTAAGATGAGTGTTTCTTGAGTGTGAGGCATCACAAGCGGTTTTAGCCTCGCATCCGTGTTTCTCAGCAGATGGGGCTGGCAAAAGCTGCATGTGATGTGACAGCACAGAATTAACTTTGAAACAACATTAACAAAAGGTTTGAAAAAGAATACAAGGTCACTATCCATCTGATGGAAATCACACTGGGTAAACAAATTCAGTAAGAGATCAACGAACTCTGGTTTAGAAAAAAACCCCAGATATTTGGACTGGCAAGAGGCAGTGCCTAGGAGCCATTTAAAGAGACCACACTACTTGTCACTATCCTTTTTTAGCTGTGTCTGTCTTGTACTTCATGTAACATATGTCTTACAAGGAGAGCTTCCTGATTTGGGGAATAGCTACCCACCAGACAAAATGCTCCATCCTTCCCTTCACTCTAACAAAAGTCTGGACAAGGTAGAGTTAATTACTATATGAAAAGAATTTCAAAGAAATAGGACTGGGTGGGGAGAAGGGAAAGAGTAGAAAAATTGTATATTAAAAAACTTTTTGGAAACCAGCCAAGGAGCAATGCCAACATCTGATCTTAAAGATAAAATACGTTTGTCTTACAGGCTTTCCTGTCTCCCTGTTTCTGTGTGGAGAGCCAGACAGTGTTCACAGGGGAAAATCTCAGGTTGGGGTGAACTGGAAATTCAGCAGCCCCAGAGTGCCTCTTGCCTCTGTCCTCACCCTGCCAGCGTGTCCCCATCGTACTGATGGCGTATTGGAGTTAACGCTTTTGGGCAAAATGTAGCTCTGTTTCCTATGTTCAGTAGCCAGGCTCAGCGCAGCCTGACAATATGTTTACAACATTGTTTAGGGCCTGAAGCACTTCTATCCATGAGCATATAGTTTGTCACAGTCATGGTCAACTTCCTCTGTTAAAAATGGTGTATCATATGAGTTTTTGCCTGTGCAAAGTCTTTTCAACTACGTATATGTATCCACATCTAGCACTCTGCCCAAACAAGTTTGTCACATCATCTCTCCTGGCCACGTATCCTGCAGTACAAGGTAAAGAAGGGAATACTTTCAAGTTTAATTACTAAGAAATGGCCGACTAGCTACTGGGATTGGGCAAAAGGGAGAGTACACTGGCTTACAAAGAAGAGCCAAAGCATTTTCTTAATTCTGCTGTAGTTTCCAGTCTATTCAACAACTGTGTTTCAAAAGATTCAACTTCTGCCCCTAGGTTTTCATTTTAATTCCTAATGATGGAGTTAGCAAGTCCCTGAAAATAAACAGACAGGCAAATCACACAAGTGAATGCGTACAGCACAGTTATGCATGAGTATATTTGTTAGTAGCTGGACTAGAAGGACTGTCTACAAGACACAATTTGTGTGGTAATGTAAGTGTTTAAATTTTGTTCTTTCCAGCATGCCCTACAGACAGAATTACTATTAGATGTGTTACCTTCTCTTCTAATTTAGCTGGAGAAAGATCAGAAATTAAAAGCCAAAGATCACTGCACAGCACCAGCTGCCCAATTCATGAAGTTCCTCTCTGTTTATTGCTAGATTTCAAACACTTTCATTGTTTCTCACTTGCCCTTTTCAAATAACAGTGGATACTCTGAGGTTAGATGAGACATGATGGTTTCCAGGCTTGGTATCACTTGCTCTGTATATTCAGTAAGTAACGTATTGTGTTGATGTAAACAACTCCCAAATCTGGCACGCTAATATTTCTTGCCTAATTTTTCCAAATGGAAACTGCTTGCCCAGTGAGTCACCGTGTTTTTTCTCCCTCCAGAATATTCTTCTCAGGAATCTCCACGCCCTTTTTCTCTACCACAAGAATAGCTTTCTTTTTTCATTTCTCTGTAGGACACCCAATTAGGACATTCTTTTGCTTTGATGTTTTTCCCCCAAACTACATTGTCAGACTGTATGAATTTTCTTTTTCCATTTCTGAAAAACAACATCTTCTTTAATTTCTCAATCACAGCTTTAGTGTCTGGAATACATATTCTGAGGACTATTGCTGGGTTACATTTGTCCCTGCTTCTGCAGATACAACAGGTGCTTTACATGGCAGAGGTACGTGTTTTCATTTTGGTCTCTTCCACAGCAACTTCTTCAGACTTCACGTTTAGTCAGGAAAGGAAGAGGGAAACGTTGACTTCTTGTAATGTACTCAGCCTCCTGAAGCACAAGCAGCTAAAAAGCTGCATTACATGTCAAGAGTTTTATTACTTTTCATTGATTAAACCACACATTTAAGACAGTTATCTGTTGCCTGAGAGAGCTGAAACCCGAGTAATGGCTGCAATCTTTAATTTACTACTTTGTGATTTTCTTGTTTTAATTACATTTAAAACAAAGTAAATAGCTTTCATGGTGGCTTCTGGGACGAGTTTTCACTGAAAGCATGCAAGAAGTGCAAACAGTTGAAAAAACATAGTGACAAGACACCCAGATAACAGTCAGGCATAACTTGCTTCATGATACTGGTCATGTCTCATGTATAAATACACACAGAAAAGGATCTATCTGTTTCATAGTAAGCTTATTGCTCCTTGATGAAAGTTTTAAAAATACTTTAAACTCTGAAAGAATTTTTCTTCTCTTCTCTTTGACAGTGTTAGATATAACACCAAATAAACTTCCACACCGAGAAGATGCCAAGAAAGTAACATAAGATCTATGTTGATTTATTTTCTTCTGCACTGAAGATCAAAAGCCTGCTTTCATTTCCCTAACTGTCCATCCATGGAAATTAAACACATCTTTATAAAAGCACTCAGCTGTGACTTCTTTCTAGTCACTGTCTTGTTTTAAATTTTATTTCCTTTTTTTTTTAAGAAAAGTAATTTTCCTATAATAAATTCCTCAAATGCATGTGATATCTTCTGACTCATACAGACCCCCAGTGCCTAGCCCTAGGTAGCTTTTCCAGCCCAGCTCTTACCTGAATCATCTTTTAGCTTCTACTTTGAGAGCAGAGCTGCTGTCAGTGGCACAGTTTGAGGCCTGATCTTCATCAGATGTGTAGTGAACTGTGGCAGGCAACCTCACAACGAGCAGTGGGGCACAGCCCTGAACATCAGCCTTGAAGGACAGGTTTGGCCAAAGGTCAAAATTCAGGCAAATGGTTTTCGGTATCTCCAAGTGGAAAAAATACAAAATGGATAGCAGTTACCCAAGATCCAACTCAACCCCTGAACTGGGCAAGCTAGTGGGAGAGTGGCAGCAGGGACAGCAGGGAAGCAGTCTTGACAACAGGAAAGCATATTAAGAGAGAAAGGGTGAGCACACAGGTCTTTTTAGTGGGTGTTTGTTTGACATTGCCTATCTACATGTACATTGCCTGACATCTGCTCCCACAAGTCCAGCACACCTAGGTATGGTAAAAATGCAATAAACCCTTGCCCTAAAATTCATCAAAGAGTAAAATGCTTTGTGTTCCCTCCAACAGTGCCATCATTGTGACCTTACAGCATCTCCCTTTGACATAAAGAGATCAGGCTTTTAATAATTGTGTCTATAGACCAACACAAAAAGGGCTGTGGTCTTTAGGACCTTGCAGCTTCCCTGTACCTCACCAAAGATGAGACCTTAAAGCAATCTATCTCCATTCAGCATGGTTCAGCTGGAGCAGGGAAGAGCAGGGATCTCCTTCCTTGCCTCAGCTCATGAAAATGGTCGTGCTTTGACTTATGGCCCCCAAACCTTCATACATCTTGTAAACACTTGTCAGTCAGTTGCTTGTGAAGAGACAAAGCAAACAGGCAGCTTCAGATTCAGATGCAAACACTGCTGGACAGTATCTGAAATGAACATAGAGTTCAAAAGTTGAAGGCCCTTTTTTAGTCAAAACCCTTCAGCTTTCTCAAACGAAGCATGTAAGAGGTGGTTGTGGCACAAAGTACAGATAAAACACATGCTTTCTGCAAAGCTATCTAGAAGATCTGCATGTCTCATCAGACTAATTTTGGTGCTAGGGAAAGAGGCAGGGGAGCGAGGCTGGCCTCCTGCTCTCAAAGGATCCCTCAATCTGAGAGGTTGCTATATTAACTACTTCACTGTTTTCTGCAGATCTCGTTATCTGTTCTTGTAAAATCTTTATTATTCACGGATGTAAAAATCCCATCATTAAAACAGCATAAATATTCATACTGTGTGGATTTTGTTTAACCACTTGGCAAAACTCCTCTGGAGTACAAAAGTTTTGAGGAAATCTAGCTAATGAGACCAGAGCACAGGAAGTGTGCAGTTTTCCTTTCTTTTCACCTGCAAATAAATGCAGAATAATTAATTAAATAACGAAAAAAGGGACACATATTCATAGACTCAGAATGGTAGGGGCTGGAAGGGACCTCTAGAGATCATCTAGTCCAACCCCCCTGCTAAAGCAGGTTAGCCTAGAGCAGGTTGCACAGGAATGCATCCAGGCGGGGTTTGAATATCTCCAGAGAAGGAGACTCCACAACCTCCCTGTTGGCAGGGCAGCCCGTGCCAGGGCTCTGTTACCCTCACTAGCAATGATGATATGCACACTTGTTTTGGCTTCTGTGTCCAGGGGAACGCAAGGCCTTTTGTAATGCAAGCATATGCAAGAACTAGACTATTGTAAAACTCATGTACAAAACCTGATAATCATCACTGCATGGGTTCATCTCGCTTTGCCTTGTATTTAATGTCTAACCATTCACATCATGCATGAGCCACGCTCTTGTTCAATCATTTTTAAAGCAGAGCAGTCAAACTTCTCTTTGCAGTGGTCCTAAATCAAAATACAGCTGTATTCTGCCCCCTGAAATTCAGTTTATCTGTGCTTTGTACTCCTGATTCAGCTTCAGGATCTTTTTGATGGCAAAGAGAACGAACAAACAACAACAAAAAGTTATTCCCAAAACCAAGTTTAAAAACCGTTAAAGTATTCACTACACAGAGTGCTCAGCAATGGTGTGAGACCTCACCACAAGGGTCTTTTGATTCTTCAAAATCCTGAGCTGCCAGCTCCACATGCAACAGATCCAGATACAGCCTTGCAGAGTGCAAAATTTCAAGTTTTTTGTCCTGCAGAATGGCAAGGTGAGGTGCATGTTTTTAAATGCTAGTGAGTTTTCAAAACTGATCCATGTTGGCCTGATTGAATGGTAATCCTTCCCTGATTTCCACAACTACAATGCTTGACCAGAGGACCACTTGCAGAGAACACAAAGTGGCACCTTGCAGGTTTTCTATTATTTAATGTTTTTATGAATTTCAACAAATAAGCAAGACTTTTACTCATGGATAGTTTACACCAGTAGCCATGTCCTTGGCTCAAAGTCTGCTGTAATCTTCCCACTGCTGCTTAGCCATCTGTGACCGAATGAGGTGTCTCTTTCTTCCCCACCCCTTCTCCATCGCTAATGTAGCAAACAGAGGCACTGGGATACATACAGTGCTAGGTAATGCACAGCATGCCAAGTTTCCACTGAAGCACTCACACCCAGCCAAGGGTCTGATTCTTCTGACCCTCCTCAGGCAAGGACAGTTGCTGCAGGTGCACAGCTAGCTGTTTGCAATATGTAGCACTTCATTTATTCCCAATACCCAAGTATAAAAGGATCGGAACTTCAGTATCACATCAGGGTTGTGAGTTTAGGCCTAAAGATGCTTTGCTTTTGTTGCATTCAGACTTCTTATTCCTTTGCTTTGCATTAGGTAAAATATCAGTGAGTGAAAAAAAAGCCTCCTAAGCTTCTTGGACTAGGTGGTCAGTGATTAGTTGAACTGTTAGTTAAGATACGGCAAGTTGCAGAACATGAGAACAAAAGGCACAATTGGTTCTCAGCAGTAGAAGGAACATAGCGATGTTTATACCTACAGTATCCTATTGATTTAATTGACCTTTCCTTTTACAAATAACATCCAGACAAAATCTTCAGTTCTGTCAACAGCAGTTTTTTCTGTCGATAAAGAAATATGTTTAAATGTTAAAATTAGTACTGGAAAATACATACTGCTAAGTGGGCAAGTGTGTCCCACAAAGTAGCACTTAAAGCATGCTCTGAACATAAGAAAGGAAAGATAGCTGTGTGTAAGGATGCATGTAAGAGTGTAATTTCAGAAAGAGGTACCTTCCTTTCTTCCTTTACTTCAGAGATACATTGCAAGGTGGATATGCATCTAGATACCACTCTAATACTCTTAATCTTGAATACCATGTACGCTTTCACAAAGTTCTAGTCTGTACTGCAGCCTTTACAGTGAAGCCTGAATCTTGATCTGGGCTCTTAGGCATACACCTCTAACACAAAGTTAAATCATGTTTTAAACTAAACTTCCTAGTAAGGGCAAATGCTAACAAAACCCAAGAGTTACATGGAATGAAACGCTTTTCAATCCTGTGCTGTTAAAGCCTGTAAAAAATTTAACCATCAGGGTTACATCTCTAACCTATATAAATAAAGCTTTATTTTTAAGGAGTAAAACCACTTTGGGACACAATCATATCACACTGGTATGATGCATGCCTGAATATTCCTAAGAACGCCCTCAGAGATACTCTGTGAGTAGAATTATTCTGCAGAAGGAAAGATGAGGTAGCACAAAGGCCTGTTGTGCACAATAACGCAGAAAAATGAAATCAAATATCATTCTCAGCAAAATCAGAGTGTCTTCTGAGCAAAGGCTATTAAGTGTGTCAGACTGCAGGATATTTTCTGGACATGGCTATTATGTTAAGACATATTGAACGTGTGTCACTTATAACCCTGCCCTGGTTGTAACATCACAGCTCCAGAGGAAAGAAATTTGGCACATCAATTCTTTGAATTAAATACTCACACACACTTCTCCTCTCACCAAGCTGTCCCTTCTCATTTGTAGAGAAGGTCAGAGTAAGTTATAATTAATACTTGCTGCCCTGTCAACTAATTAAATGTAATAAAAAGCATTCAGTGAGCTTAATGCTAACATGGTGTAATTACAGCAGTTTTGAACGCACGATGCACGTATTATAGGTTTCGGTATATGCCCCCCACCTTCTATGACCTAAATTCTCACATGAAACCTATCATATGATTAGTGAATGGGCACTGCCAAAGACAACCACTTCAAACCTAAATACAAGTCAGCTCCAATCCAGTCCTGTGCATTTTTAAACCATCAGACTCTGTGGGCAGGAGTGGGAGGAAGGAGGAGAAACAGTCATACAGTTGCTTGCTTCCCCATTCTTCCTCTTCCCTTCGGGTGCTCTCAGCCATTTTCCTCCCTTTGTAAAGAAAAACATGGCCGAGATCTCAAAGCCACTTCCAACCCCGTTTCTTCGTCAGTCTGAGTGGCATCCTGGCTAGAGGAGCACTGTGTGCAACTGCCCTGTTACCACATCTCTGGGTCTGGCTCTATTCCTCAAGAAGCAAGAATTACACCATAAAACCACCTGTTACCCAGGGGAGTAAGGAAGACTGCTCAGGAGGCCCAGGGCAAAAGCGATGATAGAAACCTCGTAACGCTCCAGCATTTGGTTGACATAGTTCCTCACTCTCCTAAGTATTTAGAATAGCTATGACCATGTATAAGAAAGGCAAAGAGCAGCACAGCCAGGCTTTAGATCAACCAGGATGTTGGTAGTTACAGCTCTAGTCAGTAGTTGTGTGCACTGCATTCTTCACTTTCCCACTCATACTTCTCATTCCTTTCCATTGCCCAGAAATATGTAATGTAGGTACAAATAGACCCCAGAATAGTCGTAGTTCATTGAACAAAAGTGTAGCCTAAGAGAACCAATTAAAATGATGAAAACCTTTAATTTTATTTAAGTATAATTGTACGGACACGTGTATATACAAATACAGATCTTACGGGGCGGGGTTTGGGGTGGGTTTTTTTGTTGTTTTTTTTTAACATTTTCTTTTAAGTTCATATAATGTAAGCATTTCAAAACCAGCACTCAATGAATAAGTGCAAAGAAACTGCAAAGCAGGGCAGTACAAGCACAGGACCACACTGAGCTGGACTTTCATACCCAGATGCATACACAATGAGTGTCTTCAATGGGGTGTCAAGAGTAAGCACGGAAAGCGGATTTCGCAGACTCATGGGTAACCTCCAACATGCCAGCATCTATTAAACTGTACAGACAATGGCAGCAAGCCTATTGTAGGGAGATTTGTCTCACATCCGAGAAGCTCAAGGGTGAATGCATGGGAAAAACTCAGTGATGCCAGACCAGAAACAGATCTGCCCATTCACAGCTCCAAATTAAAAAAGGAGGAGGGTGGGAGAGAAGGAAGGGCAGGAAGAGGGAAGAGAAGTGTGGAGGGCTGTACATTAAAACTGGTGATTACAAAATCCAAGTGTAATGAAAGGAGGGGAAGAGTTAACACTCTAAGTCTCTGAAAGCGACTAAACCATTCCTCTCACAAGGCAATGGATTAAGTTCAGTTTTGAGCGTTAAGAGTGGGAATCAACAGGTACAAATACAGCTATCTTCCTTTCATAATTATATAGGAAAGGAAACAATCTACTCATCTACTTTCAGTACCTCCCAAATTTGTTTCTAGCTCTTCTGGAACCTAGTACATACATATATCGCACATGACACTGGCAAGAACCTTTCTGGAAAAAAACCTATTCATGGAAACAAAACCAGAAGGAAAACGGGAGGAAAAAAATTAAAGGAAAAAGAAACAAACAAAATAACAGAAGAGTTGTTATATCCCCAAAGCCTTTTTAGAAACAAACACGACACAGAAGAACAAAAACTAACACAGAAACCACAGGGCTCCAACATCAGACCTTTAAACACTGAGGACAAAACATTGATCATCAAAAGTCATGTTGTTCCAGGTCTTGACATTGTGAAATCTTGCAACAGATGAACGATTTTCAAAGATGAGTCCTGTATGCTGCAGTGTCATGGCCACTTGTCTCTCAGTTCTCAGCCATGATCACACTTGATGCTTCAAAGCTCTGTCTTGTAATCAACACGTGATTTTAATATCCTGAAAGTCTATTGTTCTCACTTACAAAAGACATAAGAATCAAATTAATACTTTATTATCAAACACTATATACAACAAAGGTTGCTAATAATACAGAATTTAAAGAACATAGTTTTAAAGTTTTACTTGTCTTTCCTTTGCCATCCAAGTAAGTACAGTACAAAACAATATTCTAAACTAACACGAAATGTTACCTTGTCTATTAAAGGATACACAGTATCCACTAAACTGACTGATCCCTATTTTCCCTGCTTCATGTTGCAATGCCCTTGGCAGTCAGGAGTGCAGATCATGGGGATAAGTAAGCCACCTAGGCTGGGGGAGAATCAGTCCCTCAGACTTGAGCCGGAGCAGAGAAATGGGAAGGCAGCAGAATCTCCTTAATTTGCACCAATATCTGCATTTGAAGTATCCAGAGATTTGCAATGCAATGCAAAGCCCATCAGCATTTATGTACTTGGTATGACTGGGATTGCCTGATGCCATCAAGTATTGAACTGACAAGTGTCTTGTACGCTCCCAGCCACCACAGGCAGCTGCCTTGCAGCTACACCACTTGTGTTGTTCCTCATCTACCCAGTGGGGCTCGGTGATAAAACCAAGGGTTCAATTTCACCAGGAGTAACACTAGTGAAAATCGTTTGCTGTGGTTAAACATACACCTTGAACTCTGACATCATTCAGAGACAAAGGATGAAAAATGAAGTCACCTGAAACTGGCAGTACTGCTATGATTGTCTGCAATTGCTATGAATAATTTTAGTATGGTTACCTATCACGCAATATTATCTATACTCCGGTTAATAAACCATTTGATAAGGTGCATTTTGATTAAGCTCACCTCATCTGAAGCTTTTTAAATTCCTACCTACAGGAAGTATTAGTGTGTGTACCACGCAGATCCACATTAAAGAGAGAAAAGTACCAGATAGCCTGTAATGAGATGATGACTTTCCTTCACTGTTTAGACTGTGTATCTTTATCGTCTGCACTTCACACTATAGGAAATTTCCTACATTCCTCCTGTAAGCACAGGTTCTGCATTAATGACCATGCTGTATGCTATCAGGCAAGCCCAGATCGTATTTTAGCATGCATAAAACCTCCCTTTACAATCTTAAATTTATTTCCCTCTTTCCTCCTTTTTTGAATAGTGGGCTGCTTCAACCTCTGGGAAGTTTTTCTTCATTAAAAAAAGCCCACAAAGTGCTGTCCATCAACGGCATCACTCAATTTTGTTATAGCAGACCTTTTCTCCAGAATTAATACAGAAAACTCTTGTTTTGTTTGAATGTGCTCCATCTTTTCTTTCCCATTTAACATAATTATCATAGTTTTTGTTAGAAAAGCTCTGTTTCAGTCTTGGGCTGATATTTCCCCAATATGCTTAGCTGTTCAAATTTCATGGCAGTCTAGCCAAAAAATACCCCAAGGCTTGCACTTCCTGGCAATTGACTTTTTAAAGTTCTGTGTTAGCCAAGGCCCAGATTCCTTAAACAGGGTCACTCCTAATTCCATCAAACAAGACAGTCCCATTTCCTAGTTGCATCAAGGGTTACCACTTCTCTCACATGTTTAAATAGGACAAGCATATATACTCAATCTCAGCATAAAGTATATCTAAATAATGTATTTTCTATTCTAGTGGATTTTAAAAAAATATTTTGTTAAGTCTTTGGGAGCCCATCTAGTTTATCTCTAGCTGATAAACATGTTTCCTCTACTCTTCAAACTGTGCTAGAAGGGGTAAAGATAAAAAAATCAACACTTGAATTCGTATTCCACACTTCTTTTCTTTCCCTTCTTCAAACAACGCTACTAGACTGTTCTGGCTTCTTCTAGATGTGATTTTTTCCCGTGATTGAGGAACGTGCAGGAGAGACAAATCAAGAGCACACTGTTGATCCCATGTCCCAAACAAGCTTCCTCTGGCCACTGATGTCCTCTCTTAGCATGTACTAACACCCAGAGCAGCATCCAAGGCTATCAGCTACTAAGTCAGTGCTGGGGAAGGTCACTTTTTTCTCAAAAGTGCCCCTGTATTTCAAGAAAAAAATTGTAGCACCACGGTGATTTGTTTTAAAATAAAATAACCCGGTGTGCATTATCCCCTTAAAACGAAATAACAGAGGCACTCACACCCCCAGTGAAGTTTCCTAAATCTGACCTCGCCTGCTGTGTGCAAACATTCCTAAATACTTTCTCCTCTCACCAAAGACAGTGTTTCTACTTGTGAGCACAAATTTTACTGTCAAAGATGTTTCAAGACAGTCATATCATCGTCTTTCCCTTTCAGAAGCCTGTTCATTTAGAAACTCCTGGAGGACATGGTGTTGTATTATATCTATTCTTATTATTTCCCCTCCAGTCCTGACATGGTGACACGATGCCTTGCATGATCATCTTACAGTGCTGAACGAGAAGGCATAAATATTGTATTGGAGAGAAAAACTCTCCCAGGCTTTCACTCACTTTCGTTATCCTTCACTTACTGCATCTGCCACTATTCTTCCTTGTCCACATACGGATGACACAGTGAGCTAACAGAGGTGACTTCTTAAAGGAGAATGCAGAGGAAAATAAGAATCACTAGTGTCACTATTATAGTTTGGCATTTTCATTTGGAGTCCTTTTATTTATATGGAGGGGTTAAGAAAGTCACAGGGTACGTAGGGATGGGTGCTGAAGCTAGTTATCCCCTTCGAATTTTTGCTGAGTTCAGGCTAAAAGGGAGAAGAAAAAGGAAAAGGGAAAAATAACAACTTGACATCTGCAAAAACAATAAAGTCCCTTTCCTGGGATGAGCAGTTAGGTGGATCTTTGTTGTTCCAAGACCCTGATATTTTCTGTGACAGGTTGCCGGAGCATACTGTGCTATAATATCAAAAGCATTGCCAGGAGGAACAATAGAGTTGCCAAAAGCCAGCTGGGTATCCTTGGTGTCTGTGCCGCGTTCTCACCACGGGATGGCTCGGCTGACTCATGTACGGTATCATCTGTTCAAACAGAAAGCATACATTCCAATGAGATTTTGCATCCTTAATAAACTCTCACTGAGCCGACAACTGTAAGTAGATTTCAGTGCCTTTATGAAACAGGGCAATGAACCTTGTGCTGTCATTGACTTTCACAAGCGTGTAATTCCTCATTATGTAACTAACTTGGGGCCAAGTCCTGCATTTCTTACTGGCAAAAATCCCACTGAAGACCAGAGGAGCAGAAAGTAAGTCTGATTTCAGCAGACTGAGGAATGAATGATTCCTCCTCTAATAAGACATTGTAGCTCTAGCTTTGGATGGCTCATTAGATAGCAATGTCAATAGTCAGGCATCTAAATAAAAAAACCCTGATTTTCAAAAGGGCTTAAAGAAGAGTTGCATGTGCTTAGAATTATTTTTGCAGTTAATCCCCTTATGAGTTACAGATCATGGCTCATGGCTCCTGAATTTGAAATGACAGCCTGTAAGCCCAAGCATATATTCCACTTCCATGCATAAAATTTCCACTGAAGTATACTGCATTTGTGGATGTGCAAGGGATGTAAGACCAGAAGACCAGTCTCTCTTGAAGCAGAATATTAAAGGCCAACACATGACAATCTCCGATTTTATATAATACATACTCAATCTGGAAAACCTCCTAGGTAATAGACTGCCTTTTATGGCACACAAAATATAGATTTACACATATGCTGCTAAAACTAATAAAAAGAAGAAACAGCTGAGTTGGGAAAACATGTTTATACATTAGTGACAGAAGAGAACACAGTCTAAAATACTAAATTCATGATACTGAACAAAACTCTGTTTAGTTTTCATAAACTAAAAATCAGCCTTAAAGCCACAGTTTGTGCCATAAAAAAAAGGTAGGTAAAGTCAAATTTAACTTCAGTTTTGTTACAGGTGTAGTATTTTTCTCTGCAAAGTCCTCCATATCCACAGCTATCTGATTTGACTATTTTAAAAGTAATCTGTCTGAGGCTTGCCACAAAAAGTCAGCACTGGGTTTGAGTTTTCTTAGTACTAAATGAATGAAGTAAGCTAAACTGTTTCAGGAAGTGTGAAGTGGCCTCAAAATGTATTCATAACTTATTTTTGAGTGTTTAGGTTTCCAGGAAAATGAATAGTATCTCATTACTTAGTGTAATAAGCTCCCCCATTTTATGAGAGGTGATGACATACCTATGACATACCTCTCATAGCTCCCATCTCAACAAATTGCACTGCCAGGATTACACTGGGTGAGAGCCGTGCAACTCAAACTAAAGGCACTAAGGAAAACAGGAGTCAGGACACTGGGATCACCATGCCACTTTGGCATGGAGCCTTTCACATTACTTAGCTTTAGCTAGAAACAAGCTCCCTCCTCTCCATATCCTTGACACCTAGCACAAAAGCAGGTAGAGCAGAGCACTTAGCATAATTTAGGTTAATAGGCTCTTCAGCCTCAGTATGGTTACACAGCAAGATGCACAGTAAACTGGATTAGCAATGTATTACATGTATTTTTTCCAGCACTAAACGATGCTACAATCATGTCAGGCTTATCAAATGGTCTTCAATGCTACTCAAGGCAGAAGGATGAAAAGCAAGCACTGATCAGCTGTAAATACATTCACATTTCTAAGAAAGGGACATCATCAGATAGAAGTCTCACCGATGTCAGTGGGAAAGACTGGCTGGAATGATTTTGCTTCTCACCATGTATAGCAGGGAGACCCTCCCAGGCACTTTCGTCCTGAATGAGGCCCTAATATTTTTCCTCCAGAATTATCCCAAAGGAATCTAAAAATGGCAGTGAATGCTGGCTACTGAAAACTACCAGTTCCAGTGGCTGTCAGTACCAAAAGCTGTTTCACGTTTCACTTAGGTTAGACTTTTGTACTTTGGTGACACTGCAATGAGAATAGAGTACTTCACAAGAGCAGGTTCCCAATTAAATCATACTCTAAGAAGTTACAGGGAAAAAAATATCTCTGTTCAAAATGTCAGCTCTACCTCCTTTCATATTTTTAGAGTCAGCGCTTCCTAATTTGGAAACATTTACTCACTGCTGATGAACAAAAACTACAGCGGGAATGATGTGCATTACCTTCTACCCCTTGCATCATCAATAGAATTGCAAGTAAGCCTGAATTTGCAACACTGAATGTGAACAATTTTGTCCTAATTACATCCATGAGTCAACACTAAAACACAATAGGGCAGAACTAGTGTAGAGCAGTAATAAATCCTCATTCTCTTTGACTATCAGACTATGATGACTTGTAAACTGGCTACTGCTAAAAAACTCAATGAAAAAGCCTTAAACTAAAAATATGACTTGTCTTCAATTAAAAGTATGGAGATCTTCTATGATGCCATCTTTACAAAGCCATTCTTCACAGAAAAAATAATTTTCATGTAATATTAAGGGGATTCCTTTCAGGAAATCATCTGGGTTTTCCATCAGTGCAGTCCCAAGGTCTCTGCATTTGTATATTAGAGCACACAATTAATCTGTAGTTCTCAAAATCACTTTATAAGTATGATTTTCCTTGGAGGTATAGAGTTATAACACTGCACAATCTTTAATGCTTAGGGAAGGTTTTGCTTTATTTTAAACACTGAAGGCAAGTGATGAAAAGGACAAAATTCCTGAGTAAAATCTGGAAGGTCACTGCTAAAGACTGGGAATGCCAGCAGTAATTAGAAAAAATTATTTTGACAGCCATAAATTTTCCAGATCACGTAGCTTTACACCATATGCTTCAGGTATAATTTCTCCAGATATGCTCAGCTGCAAATTTTGTTTAGGGACTCCTTAGTTTTATTATTAAGGAAGAAGAGGAGGACAGGAATAGGGCCAATTACTTTCATCACTTCTGAAACAAGCGTGATCTCTACAGACCAGTTCCCTACAAATTCCAGAGCAAAACCAGTAAAAGTACAAGGGTTCAAAAATCACACAAATAGTGATTTTTAGAAGAAAGGTGACAGTAAACAATCTGCTGAACATGACCCTCCTGCCTCCCAGTTCTTCTGTTTACTGTGGCAGGCTAGGGGAGAGCACAGAAGCAGGAGATGCATGCCAGAGGCAGGTAAATCAGTACACAGCACAGATCACATGCAACAGGATCCACCAAGGCAGTGGCAAACCTAACAGCCTAATAACAGAAAAGCAGTTGGCAGATCTGGGAATGACTGGTATCTAATGGTGACTGGTTCAAGTAACAATGCAAATACAAACTGATGTCAGGAGTGGGAAGTTTCTGGTACCAAACTTTCTCATTTAAGCTACTATTTCCTCCTGGTGACACAAATAGTATTTCATCGGACTGCAGGATACTCTTTGTATGATTTTGGTTCCTTGGTTTGCCTGCTGCTTTTCTAATGCTATGCTTTTGTGATGGTGCCAGTTAGGTATAGCCATTCAGTGGGAAGTGAGCAGCACTGACAAAAAGAATGCTCAGTAAGTTCACTAAAATCAGGCATTTATTACTCAGATGATCTGTTTTGCAAACCAGTAACAGGAGAAAGACATATTAATTAGCTCATGTTCACCAAATCACAAAACGTAAAAATTACATTGAGTTTCTAGATTCATAGGTTACCTAGAGATAGGGAAAGGTCATCCTAATGCCTTCTGTAGAAGAATAATGTTAACAAATGTACAAATGCATCTACTGTAAACGCACTCTCCTTGCATTTAGATCTGCTTAGATTTTGATTCTCAAAACCAACATTTTCAGGAGAGTTCCAAAAATCCTCTTAAAGAAAAACAATAAAATCTATTGTGTATCCATAGGTAAATAATTTAAACTGGGTAACTTGCGAAAGTCTTATTTATATTTCTGTTTAAATAATGACTTCTAGTTAAAGGAACTGCAAATAACAAGGAGAAAAAAAATAAGGAGAAATTTATTTCAAATAGCGTAAGGGGAAATAGAAAGATCTTGGTATTCTGTTCTTCAGGGTATGTAATAAATGATATGTGTGTAATTTTTTTCTGGTATAATTTGTTTATTTAACCATGTATTTTAATTATTGAACACAACAATGTGTGAGCAGTGTGTAGGTACATATCAAACAAACAGGTAATACTACTATTGCAAATACTTTTCTTACCTACCCACCTAATTTTAATGCCATATGCCATCCCATTGAAGTTGGTGGGATTACTCACACACCTAGAATTAAACATGCTTCCATCTGCCATAAACCTCAGAGATACAAACAATACACATGCACTTCCCACACAGACACATCAGCTTGATTGGTGGTGAGGTTAATGCAACTTTGCCCTGGGCAGATGAGGGGCTTGATCATAGCAAGCATTATTCTTATTCTTTAGGCAGCGTTTTGCAAAAAAAGACAGAAAAAAACCCCCAGAACTTAAATTTGCTTCAGTAAAAACAAGATAGGAATTTGTATACATTAGAGTGTGTATGTGTGTGTGCGTGCATGTCAAAGTGATGCTTTGCCTAACCAAATATACATAAAGCATATGTAATTTTAAAGGACTAATTTCTTAGTTGAACATTAACTCTGTCAGTTGCATGCCTGTCTCATGCACCAGTATTAAACAAGCAGTGGTTCTCTTTCTCTGAAAGTCTTTTGAAACCACATAATAAATGAAGTGTGCCCATTGACTTTATTTCTAAAACTTTGGGCCCAGTTAGTAAACACAGTGTTTTGCCAACATGCTGGGTGTTTGGCTTGAATGCGCCAGTGACTTCAGGATACTGGTAACAATTTTACACTGGCACACATCATATTTTATTAAACCATGTCACCCAAGAAACAAATAAAGCAACATTTTTCCTCCCCTGCATTAAACAAGGATTCAGGAAATATACCGTAAGATATACTAGCGCTGCTAGAAATGTTGAGAAGCTGAGCAGTAGTACCATGCAGAGCATGCAGAGAGAAGAAGGAAAAAAGTACTGAAGCAGAGGAGGGATACACGCATTTGTTAAAAGAGATTCTCTATGCATACTAACCTGCTGGTTCTAATGAATTTTCTACTTTGTCGTTAACATCGAAAACACGATCATGAACACCTATAGTTTTCATACAGCTGTCTATAACAAAAATAGAGATAACAGCCAAATATGTTAGTGAGACACCCTTAAACTCCCCGCTTTCCTTTTTGTCTCTCTCTTTTTTCTCTCTATTTACTATATATAATCAAGCATACTCATATTTTAAAGTCTCTGGCACTTGTCCAAATGCCAGTACAGTCTTCCATTTGTACAACAGTTTAAGAAACAACAAGTTAGCAACTGCCATGTAATTAAAACAAAACTTTATGAAAAATTATAAGAAAATACGATGAAAATTGTAACACAAATGTTGCTGTACAGAACAGATACACAAGATTTAACAGTAAAAAAAAAGACTTACTGCTGTTTACTAGACCACACAGTGAAGCATGCGCTACAAAGCCACCCTCGAAAACTTAATCTGAAGAACTTACTTGCTGGTCGCACAAAGACCTTAAGCTTTAAACAGGATCTCCTTCCGTTATCTGGGATTGCAGAAGCTGTAAATGGGAAAGAAGGAAAGACAAGTGTAAGAGTAAGAGAGTGCAAATGCAAATCACCTTTTGTGCTAAAATAAATTATCTTTTATCTTCCCTTCATTCGAAGGGCTGCACACATTTCAGCCTCTGCATGTAAGGACTTTACATGCACAAAGCAGCTTGATTACGCAAAAGCAGGGAAAGAACTGCAGATTTTACTGTAATCCCTTTTTTGATTATTTTACATGGAAGAAGGGAAGCACATGGTATCTTCAATGTTTCATTATCTCCTTTCACCTTTCCAGACCTTTTTCTCAAGAGCTTGTTTAATATTGTTTTTGCTGCAATGTATGTGTCTACTCTGAAAAATTACACTTCAGAATAACTAAGATCACTTAAAGAGAAGCTAGTCTTGAAATGCTAGGTTATAGGCTTCAGCAACCAAAAAAGGGATGAAAAAACAAAATGACAATGAAGGTGACAATACTAAAAGTAGAACTATGTATGTACGCCCACAAAAGTAAAAACACACCCCATTAAGTTCTACAGCAAAATCAGCCTCCATATGCTCCAATACATCTGCCTGTGTTGAGAAAATACTTATCTTACTTCAGTCAAAACATCATTCCCCATTTTATACAATTAACAAATCAAACCCAGCTTATTCCTTCTTTCTGCCCTCCCTCATTATTTCCCATTTGAAGTATTTCATTTTAAGAGTACTTACTGTATTAGGAGAAAAAGAATACATGGAAATAACATATCTAGCACTAATGCAAAAGATCACACACATTACTTCCCAGGAACAAGTGTTGCTGTGAAAACTTCCTTTCTAGAACATCTAGAAATGCATGATCATAGGGAAATACACCTGGCTGTCACCACAGACTGGACTCCCTAGTCTACTGTGTGTCAATTTGAACACATTGGTAACTTTCATCAATATCTGCAATTTGGAAATTGTACATTGGCCTGCAGTTCAACCTGCATGTTGGCCACCAAGCAGCATGACTTGGGCATGAAGATTTTCACTTGTGAAAGACCATTTGCATACATTTTTTGTTTTGCATTTGCAAAACCCTTCAAAAGCTGTAGCTGAAAAATATTGCCTGAAGAACTGCAAAGTAATTTTTATTTAATTGCCTAGTCTCCCTCATGATTCAAAAAGCTATGTACCAGGGCAGAACAACTTGCCTTTTGCAGAAAATGTCAACTATTGGAAGTTGTCTTGATTTACAAAAGATGATTAGGTTGGCAAGATGTTAGTTTCTTCTCTTTATCACTGAATGAATGTTTCATTCATTTTTATTAATTCTGTCTCTGTTTGTGACAAACAACTAAAATGATTTATACATAGACATATGAATGCACTCTTTGTCCTCATGCTAAGCTCACACTTGGAGGGCTCCTCAGCTAACTTGAAATTAATTCCCTTAGCCTTTGATGACATGTTTCCAAGGCAGGCATCAGCTTTTTCCTAGAAGAATCTACCAAGAAGAATGAGTAAATTCAGTGTAAACACAAAAAAGAAGCAAAGTAAGACTCCAATACAGCTAATGCTGTGGTTCTGCACCTGTTGGTAAGTGCTTGAAAAATTGTTTCCCTCTTTTAATCAAAATACAAAAGTGTGTAGAAATGATGCTCCCTCCTTCACCATGACAAGTAGTTAAGAAGTGTTAACAGCTGGCTTCGCTGTAGGCTCTTACTAAATCAAAGTCAGAAAAACTCCCTCTACTGACATTTACAGTAACTGGTGTGTTTTTTAGGGCACAGTATTTGTACTCTGTGGTTACATTCAGGAAATCGTGTCCTTTCTGTGGCCCTGTGATATATGCAACTGGCTAAATGCTTTGCTCAGACTAATAGGCAATTGTAGATTTCTCAAAAGATAAATATCCTATAGTCATTACCACTTTAGTAGCATAAAGGTGGAAATAACGTTTCCAACATTAGCCAAAATAGAGTCCATATGGTAATTTTATCACTAATGGATTTTTCCTGCTCAGAAATTATTTAAGAAGTGCATTGTGACACACACTTACTTAAAGGCAAGTTTTAGTTTTGATGCTTACATGCTGTTGATTATGTCCATAAAATAAGCACATTCAGGCTCACTGCTGTTTATTAGAATACTTTGTTAGTGACTACCTAGGATACCACTGACTAGCTAGGATAGCTAGGAGCTATTAATATTCTATATGGAAAAACCAGAAAATTAATGGTTTGTACACATGAAGTTTATATGCGTATATAATATTTGCACACACTTCAGAGCAAACAACAGCTAGCAATTGGCCATGTTCTTTAGGAGAAAGATATTAAAATCTGTTCCCCACTTAAACCTTTTTCCACCAGTCCTCACATGGGTTTGCACACCATAGACTACATTATGAACTGCAGTCCTATTACAACCACAGCAGTTGCATTTAACTTACCATCCCAGAAACTGACGTAGTTTTAGCAATGCTTTTTTCCTTTCCGGGGAAATTATGTACTGTCAATGTAGCAGTAAACCCATAAAGATTCCTCTTTAATCACTGATTTACTCCTTCAGAAGGAATAATAATTACAAAAAAAAAAGGTGACATATTGTTGTGATCTCACATCTGCCTCAACAACCAAGAACAAGATGATAAAGGGATACAATGCAACCTCTTTGGCCTTCCTGAGAAATTAAGAACTGTTTGCCAAGTTGGTTGACTGCAATCAATTTTTTTTTCTTCCCTTCTTCTCCCTCCCTCTGTCTTCTCTTTTCATTTTAAAAGAAAAAACATAGACCAGTTGCAGTATTTGCTGTAAGACCAGATGTATCACCCACAGGGAAGAGTCATGTTGGCTCATATCATCTGTCCTCCTCTCACACACATTGCACTAAGTTTGTCAGTACTGTTCTGTTTTCTTTTCTGTTGTCTTTATTCTGCAATATTTACACTAGTATCCTATGAAAACTCTGCCTGTTGAATTAAGATGTTCGAGACCACAACAGCTGGGATTTTCTTTCCCCCCTCTCTTCCAGCAACAAGCTCAAGGTATTTTTTTTCTCTGAACATTAGGCACATCACACTTGCTCTCTACTATGGAAAGCCAAGAGTCTTCATTAAATCTGGGGTTTTATTTTAAGTTAACGTCTTGAAGCTTGAACTCAAGTTGGAGTTTGAAGTCCTATTGTTCCACATCAAAGTAGCTTTAATAGCAAACTGTTGCTGAAGAGGACAAAACTCCAGATTAGGGTGACTTATCAACCAGCATTTTCAGTAAGAGCTACAAAGAAACAACAAATGACCAAAGCAACACAGTAGAAAGGATAAACGACACATACTAACATTTACTAAGAATAAATGCTAAATACGCTCTCTCTGGAGCAGAAGTAATGCTGCAGCTAGGACCTAACAAAAGCTGAGGCTTACATGAAAAATTCTAGGATCAGTTTGAACCAAAAATCTCCTATCAAACTGACTGCAACTAGAAAAAGTCAAGTCAGCACCTAAGGGTAGGAAAGAGCAAAGCATAAGTAGAAGAAAGTTCAGTGGTTTTAACGTGTTTTACTTTCCCAGAAAGGTGGGTTTCCAATGCAGTGGAGTCTGGCAAACTCCCTGACACTCTCGCATGCTTGCAAGAGAGTAACATTGCTGAACTCTGGAACGGAGAAAGAGAACTGCTCTTTGTCAGCTGAGATCTGTTAAAGTTGGTGCCCTGGTAAACTACCATTGTTTTTGTTACATTCCACTGAAATTAGCTGTAGTATTAGAAAAGATGTCCTTTCTAGGTGGTAAAAGAGAAATTTCATTCTCCTTTCTGCACAAAACCTGGTTAGCCCCTAAGGTTTTGGTATAAGGCTTTTCTATTCACCCATTTTAAAGGTGATATTAGCTGTAAAATAGAGGCCAGTTCTGAGAGCAGGAAGCCCTGACTCTAATGAACCTGTCCCAAGCAATACTTTCCATTTCAAAAGCCAAAATTTCCAAGGAAAAGAAGAAAAAAAGCAATTGAAACCTTGCTGCACAACAAAAAGAAACCTTTGGAAAAAAGATCCCTTATAAGTAGCAAGAGTTTATATCCTCTTTTTTTTTTTCCATGAAGATATTAGAATAGAAAAGGTCTGACTGTTTTAGTTTATGTCAGGAAGAATCACAATGAAAAACAGAAGAGGAACTAGTTCCTATATTCTACTATAATACCTATGATATTTCACTCCTCCCCTGCTCTCCCTCACCTTTACCAGCAACTTCATCACAGTCCCCTGGGCCTTTCTTTTAAAGAACACGTTTTAGACTTCATGGTTACAGAAATACTTGGGGTTACAAGAAAGTGCACCCTAAAATCCCTCTGAAATCACATATATGAAAACACCTCCATGTTTATAAAAGTAACTGGTTTGCTCTCTTAATTTTTTTTAACAGGAAAATTCCACAGTTCAGAAGAAATCCAACTCATGATCACTGTATTCTTGAGATGAAAATTCTGTCTCCATTAGTTCAACTAGGAAAACAAAAAAACATGCAATGAGCTACTGAACATAGGACTAAATCCAAGCTGGATCCAAACATGGCCCATAAACACAAATTAGATGAGCAAATTTTTTGTCCTGAACACTTCTGGCTACCATTTTTATACCCTGTAAGGAAAGCAAAGACAGTGAAGACAATTATTCTCTCCTCATCTAGAGCCAAACCATAAATATTTCAGTATTTGCTAGCTATATTTAAATATGGAAAAGAAACGCCAAACCCAAACCAGCTCCCTTCATCCCACTCCTAAGCAGTTCTCTGCTACAAAACACATGCTACATTATTAATAAATTAGATATAAATAATAGGTTGGGTCCTTCCTCAGCCTGATAAGGCTTAGCAGGGTTACTCAATGACTGCAGAAAGCCACAGACAGAGAATAAAAAATAACATACACCGAAAACAGTGTGAGGTTCTTTCCGCAAGTTTTGCAGTTGAATTTACTATGTTATACCCCAAAACTCCTTAAAGAGGTCATCAAGATATGACTCGATCAACTACAAAGTAAGCTAATTAAAAAGTAAATGTACAAAAAAGAAAAGGTGTTAACATTTAAAAAATAACTTGGTTATCAGGACCTGCCAGTCATGTGACAAAAGCAGTAATTCAGTACTTTATTTCCTGAGACAGGCGGCAGTTTGGCTGGCAACTATCTAATGCTCAGTTCTAACCCAATAGCAAGTTATTGGATTGTCGCATATGAAAAGTGTCTCAACCATCCTATTTACTGATATTCACACGTAATCAGTGGTTTCCCCTGCTGGTCTCCTCACTCATTCTTAGCTTTCTAATTACAGCACTGCATCTTTTACTAAATGCAAGTTCTGATATATATAAAAATCGTAAATGCAATTCAAACACTCATTTAGCACTACAAATATATTTAATATTCAAAGCACAATCCATTGGAACCGTTTAGTGTACAAAAAGCACTCCATTTATCTAGGTCAGTCAGACGGCACCTTTGTTTTAGAATGGGGGGACATTGGTAAGAGAGCATCCTTTCCTTACACAGAACCTCAACACCCCCTACCGCATCTCCTCACAGCCCTGATCTAACATGCTGCAGATACTCTGCAGATGATAATTTCCTTACTATTTTGTTTTTCAAGTTTCTATCACCTGTTCACTTGGAGTATTCTCTGAAGGATTATAAAGCAGTGTTCACGAAACACTGTGGAGACAAGTCTGTTCTCACTATATTTTTGAAAACTGTGATGAATGTTTTCTTCTGCTCTCTGCTGACATGTCCAGCAAACAGTGTCTCCTTGCAGGGAAGATCTGAGAAGTCTCACCAATATCTCACCTCAGTTCATTGGAGATACAATACTACCAGCACCCTGTCTGTGTTACACAAATTCTGGTGCTGATAAGTGCTTCCCAACCACAAGCACTAATTGGTTCAGGCTGGCAAACCAACAGAGAATTAATTTTGAACTTCTCCCCAGCACACTACACAGAGATGCCACATGTATATAGCTGGAGTAAACACCTAACACTAACTGCCCGTTCAAAAGGGTTGCACTTGTAACTTCTGTAATCACCTGGAGAAACATCACAAAGGGACAACCTGTGGCAATCCCATAGACAGGATGCTGTATGTTCTAAATCAGAAACTCATGTTTACGCAGTCCTTCCGCACTCTTAGTCTTGTAAGTTACAGAGAATCTCTTCAGGAGAAAACATTTACAGCTGTGATTTGCCTCTAGCCCTTTCAGGCACAAGACCACTCCCATTAGTCAAACCCAATATCCAGGTAACCTTATATAAGCTGCAAACTATAATTCCACCAACCTGAAGTGTTTTAGCATCCACTATCCTGTGTCAGCAACAGAGCTTTAGAAAATTTTATTTTTAAGAACAGTAATCTGCTTCTTTCTTTGTAAAGAAATGAGTATGTGTGAGAGCATTAAAAATGCAGTTTTCCATTATACTTGCCACAGGCAATATTTCTCAATTTGTGCAAGTCAAAAGAAAAAATAGCCTATTAGTTGTTAGAAGAGCTGAGCCTCTCCCCCGTAGGTTTTCATGTGATTTACCATACAACACAAATGTATGCAAATTAGCCAGGTAAATGCAAAATTAGTTATTAATATTCTTCTCACAGTTTATATTAAAAAAGTTACACATTTGCATAAATGTTACAACAGAAAAAGTCAGCTAGAATTTAATGAATCAATAAAACACTCATTTGTGTGCATACATGAAGTAAGGCTCATACCTAAGGACAACGAAGGGTTCTTAAAACTATTAATCAAAAAAACAAGCTACCTGAAAGGATTTACCAATTGTTTTCCCTTGTACATGTCAGAATCAAAAATTAAAAACAGATAAATACTGGTCCTATGGAAACCCCAGCTTTCACTAGTACTTGAGTTTAACAAGTTTTTGCATGCTTCCTCTTTCATTCCAACATATCAGCAAAAGTTTTGTTCTAGTAGCATAAACACAACTCCATTCTGAGAAAATTAAAATATTACTCATGACTTACTCGTTCTTCAGACCTAATAGTCAAGCACACTTCCTCAGTAAATAGTGACTAAACTTATTTATATCTTTGCTATTGCCGAGTCTACCATCTTTCTGTATTTAGTCATCACCAAGATGCAATTATAAAAAAAAATTACTGAGTAACTTGAAGACTCAGAAATCTCAAGCCATTAAACAGAGAGAGAATCTCGTCTGGAAAACCACCTGATCTAGGACTGCCAACAACAACTGAAAACTAAGAAAAACTATGTAACAAGGAAAATAAATAAATAAACAAACAAACAAGCAAACAGATGCAAGATCACAGATAATATTGTCTATGGCTCAATACAGGTAAAAGTACTATGGATACTAATATTTCCAAATGAAGTTTTAAAATCCACAGTATTAAAAAGGCACTTAATACAAACACATATTTTGCATTACTCCTGCATGCTCAACTACATCTGTGTGAAGTGAAGGTAAAAACAATCATACTGTATTTCTGTACTCATCTCTGTATGTGTGTACACACATGCCTACACACATACACAGACATATATTATGCACTTCATGCAAAATATAAATCACAAAGTGCACAGCAATGAAGAAAAAGACCTGATAAAATCTGTGTGCAGAACAACAAACAGATTGTGACAATACTACTTTTATTTCCTAATGTCTTGTATCTCATTTGCACTGGCTTTACACTGTGTAAAAACAGTGGATTATTATGGCCTATCTCACAACTGACTGGATTTCTCAGACCCCCTAAAAATAGCCTAGTAAATGGAAATGACTTGCCAGACAAATGCTATTTTAGTGAGAGTTCCTGGAAGAAAGTAATACACAGTTACTGTTTCTACATTAACACTTAATGCTGAATTAACTGTCCCCCTGCAACTGCTTGGCCAGGGATATAATCTTTCTTGCAGTTTTTAATCCATTGCATCTTGTATATCTGGTTGTAGGCTGCATGGATCAAAAGTAGGTTTCACATAGAAGTCATACAAAACAAAATCAAATCTTGTATGGTAGGAGATGTAAACCATGGACTTCCTATTTAATTAAGCCATTTGTCCAGTATTTCCTCCATTAAGGGACTTAACATGGTCTAGCCCCGTATCTCTCTCAGGAAGGTCCCTCACGTGCTCTATAAGGTGATTTAATGACAAGACTTCTCTGATGTTTGCCTGGCTGGTGTACTGGAGTCAGACTTTTAGTGCAGAATGTCAAAGCATCCCAAAGCCCAGTCCTTCACAGCAGTGGGCACCTCCAGAGGTGAGCAGCAGCTGAGGGCTCATATGAGGCAGACAACATCATTTTGCATCCAATCCAAAGGTTTATTGTAAGTCATACCGCTATCATCTGTCCTCCCAAGCTGCAAAGTCCAGTTGAACTCAGGAAAACACAAAATCACCTCAGTGCAGGGCAGCCTGTATCCTTCACATCTTCAGGAGAACAACAAAGCAGACATTTCAGCTGCAGAAAAACCCAATCCCTGAACCAACACGAGAACCAAGCTGAGATGTTCTTTGCAAAGACTTTTTTTTTTTCATAAAAGCAAGAACAGTGTTGTTTGTTTATGAATCAGGGCAAAGCTGTCATCTACCTGCAGCCTTAGCTTCCCAGAGAATCTGTCTTGCCTCTGTGGTGTTTCTTCTCATTAAAAAACAAACAAAGCTCAGCTGGAAATAAATGAAAGGCATATCCTACTTTGAATGGACTTTTAGTTGCATGTAAGCTCCTGTGAAAATAAGGAGGTATAGATGAAGCATAGATCATATAGTTGCCCACCCATGAAATATTTGCAGGTCTTTCTCTCATATAAGGAGGTTTCTCTTTCATAAATGCAAACTGTATTACATACCATAAAATAAGGGCTAACATTTTTACATTAGCACAATATAAATGACTGATGTCATACTTCTCTATTGCAACAAACCAACATTTATTAACTAGAATGAAATAAAAACCTCAGATCTCATTACTGTTTTCAGTGGCATTAACAAAACCAAATACAGTTATTGTACAACATTAAGAGTGTATTAGAGTAAATTGCTAATAAAACAAGTTAATACTACCAAATAGGGCACTCAGAGAAAAATATACCCTCCTCATACTTTTCATAAGCACTTTTGTACTTCGATTTTCCCTTGGTATCACTAGAAATAAAATGTTTTTCTTCTAGCAGGCTATCCATTTTGCTAATTTCCATCTCTAAGAACCAGACATAAGTAAATCCTTTGAAGAGACATTACAATCTTGTTAGTAATGACCTCCTCTTTTTGATCTTTAAAGCAACATGTTCGCCCACATGGAATTTGTGGGTATTGTATCATGTTACTAAAACTCATATACTTTAATGGACTTCATATTATCCGTGTCTAGCTTTACCACTGCTGACACTATAATCAAAGCAGAGAGAAACATTCCATTCTACTCCATTTTCATGGGCTTGCCACTATCTTTAAAATATTTAGAAACATTTCTAGCTTCCTATGCTATGCTTGTAAATTCTGTAATTTATAAAAATACAGAAGTAATTATAAATGTTGTATTGTACTAGGAGTGTGACACATATACAGACATGAAAAGTTACTTCTGCGTACTCACAGAAAAAGCAACAAAATATATTGTTTATGTCTTGTGAAGATGGGAGAAGATCTAAGGGCAGGAAGAGATCTTCAAGAAGCTGCCTTAGGATCAGAGGAAATTTAGAAAAAAGAACAGACTGCAGGTCATCTTTTGCTGTTATGAAGGCAAACAGTGAGAATAATGCAAGTTTGAACGTGTTTGAGTGCACATGTATGCCCACAAGTTTGCAAACGCACAGCTTAGAGAGAATACCATCACTCAAAAGATTTCTGAGCGGCTTTTTCTCTTGGCAAATTTCTGACAGAATCTTGGCACAACCTTTACAAAAAATGTTTTTATGCACACAGTCAGCTCTTACACAGATAAACCCAAATTTGAGCAGGATGGAAACCAGATACGAAATAGAAAAGGCGAAGTTTGTACAACACACAATATTCCACTGTAACTCAAGCCCTAATTCTGACAAGTGAAGATTCTCAGGGCAGAGACCTTCTGTTTCATTATTATGACTACTGTGACAGGGTCCCAGGCCATGACTGAGTTGAGTACAAACACAGCAACAGATGCCAGCAGTATATTAATAACAGCACGTCTTTATCAGGTGAATTCCCAGTTTACACAAGTCCTGCAAAGGGGCTATTGAACCTTCAATCACCCCACCATATGAGCCAGAAATTTTCTCCAGTCCTTAGAAGGATTTCCATAGCCCTTCAATTTGTGAGCTTTACCGTGAAAAATTCTGGAACATACCAAGCTGTAGTCTTCTCTTTAACCAAAATTTGTCCAGTGTATCAGGCAATTGTACATTTATTTAAACTTCTAGATCCTTTCTTCCACTTGTTTAAGCTTGTGTTTAGTGCCATAGGTTGCACTCACACTTTGAAATCCGTATTTGAAAAAAGCTAACCTATGTGAGAATAGCTGCAGCCTCATGAAGAACTGCTGCCTTGTCAGGAATTTGACATGTCTCACCTATGCCAGAAAAGGACTGTAGACTGTACAACATGACTATGACTGTGGGAAAGTCTAAATCACCCATGGGATAGCTAATCTTTCATTTTACTCTGCCACAAATTATTTCCTTCTGCACTTTTTTCTTTTAGATTAATGTATACCACAGGATGTTTAGCCCTATTTCCAGTGATCATTCCCAGATGAACTCAAAATTAGACATATATGTGTATACTTTTCCATAACTCGGACTCAAAAGCCCTGGTGGTTTGGAAACCATTTCTTAAAAGCAATAAATACCACGTCAGACTGTTGAATCACAGAGGCACCTCTTGAGTTTTTTTCCTGAATGCTACGACAATTGTTCTCTCAGAACTGAAGCACTTCTCCACCAGTCTTCCAGGAAAGTCCCTGTTTCACACTAACAATCTTCCCAAGAAGACTGGGAAATTCTCATCTCTATTTTCCACCTGCTACTTTCTGATCTAAGCAAGCATCTCCCCACCACAACCTTGCTCCTCTGTTCTGTAGCTGTTAATCAGTTAAGGAACTCACGCAAAGTTGTGAGCAGTTTCTAATGGCTCTTCCCATGCATATCTAAGATTACACACACAGAAAACAACACAGGATAACACAAACCCACTTACTTCGAACCTCTTTGCTGATGCATATTTCACTTCAAAGAGATGGCCAAAAACTCTGCCAAATTAACTTCTCTCAACCACACAGTATCCATCACTGCTCAATTTAAGTGCCTCTAACCTAATGTGATCTCTCCACTCCTCAGTGGGTGGAGGCCTCAAGCCTGGTCATACTAGAGCAATACTGCCAGCCAAGTGCACAACCTCTATCCCACATTCTGTAATCATGAAGATCTACTTAAATTTGTATCTCAGTTACTGGCTAGTCCATATCAATGAACATCTGCACTGGACACAGTTCCGGTAGCTGTGCAGAGCTGCGTGACAGTCTGCATCAGATGCTTCCTTCCCCTCATGTCTAAAAGCAGGTTCAGTGTACTGAGTTTCTTCAAAGAAGCCTGGAAACAATCCCATTTACCTAAGTTTGGAAAAGAGTCATTTGAAATGCTTGTATTTTCTCCTTGGGTTACTGCAGCAAAACTTGCAGCACTCAAAAAACCTCCCAACTTAACGAACAAAAAACACCAATCTGAGATCAAATCTCTCACTTAAGGGTGTGGGGGGAAGCATCAGATCTGCAAATATGCGTACACTGTTTGATCTGGAGTCTTAAACAACAAGTGTAGGGGACACTTTCGTACACATCTATGAATTACACAATGTGATATTGCTGGCTGGAAGGCCAAAAAATTCCTGAATACACCTAGATGGATGCTGCAGTACCAGCTAAGGCAGGCTATGCATGCCTGTTGCTTGCCTGTCCCACTCTCACAGCTGCCTCAGGCACCAACTGTCCTGGAGCATGGAGACGCATGGGGTACAGCACACCTCAGCAGGACTTCCAGCCAGGACAATGGTAAATCTGGGTCTGTCTCGTGGCCTCTTTTGGAGACTGCATAGCCAGAACCAATGACACAGAAGCATCCTTCTCATTCTATGTTCCTAGTTAATTTTTGAGATCTCTGTAAACTTCCAGTTCTTCTTTTAGGGGTCATGGAATAATTTGCTGTACAAGCAAGAGTGCTTGTAGTACACTCCTGCATTTTTCTGTTCTCCCCTTGTGAAATATCCTGCAGACAGAAGAACATTTTTTTTCTTGGACTAAGCTGGATTTTTTTGTTTTTTTGAAAGCCTATGAGGTGTGTAATCAAAGCTGGCACTGAAGCATCCTAATTACAAAACCCAGCAAGGAAGTTTTGCACACATTTTGTGGGCTTCAGATTTCCTTTCAGAGAATCTTCTTGCTGGGAAACTAGAGATCATGAGAAAAGTTCAGGAGACAGAATCCAGACTCACAGTAAATAATTTTTCACTTCTGCCTTTAATACCAAGATCAAATAAAGAAAATATGACCCTGTATTAGTAACATGTCATTCCAGTTTTGTTTGAGAAAATACCCTGAACTCCTTAGAAGGAAGACTTGGGGGGTGGGGTGGGGCTGAGATCAAGGTTTATGATTTTGTTTTAGTCAGAAAAAACAGGCATCTTGAAACAGAACTGCAGAAAAGTAGCAGGTCTGAAGCACTATCAGTGCTAGCTGCTTTCTGCTGAGCTGAAGTGACCATTTTCAGGTCCTTTCAATCTGTGGTGAAAAGATCATTACCATGCTACTCCCGGGAAGTCAGTCCTCCTGCAAGTGAGCTCCTTTGTTATGAATATGGAACAGATGGAACCAAATCTATCTGCTCCATAGGAACAAAAACACTTACAACCTAGCTCTCTCTATTAAAGACTCTACTTAGCTCCTTTATAGCACTGGCTTTCTGTGCACTGCTGTGAGGTTTTGACTTTATAGAAAAAGGCACTTCATAAAAGCAATAGTTCTTACTCTTAAACCAAAAGCAGCCTAAGAACTGCAGAAGATGAATGCAGAGTTTAAGCCGCATGGCTCCTTGGAGATATGCAAATATTCAATTACTTTTTTTTTTAAGCTAGAGAAATGACTTTTTTTCTGAGGAGGAAAAATAGCCATATGTTGCAAAGACTGTGCATCAATAGCAGTGAAGTACATAGATGGTAATCTGCTACTCACTCTAATAAAGGTTGAATCTAACTATGTTATTGCAAGAAGGAACGTGGATTTTATTTGTAAGTGTAGATCAAGATGACACTTCTGCAAATAAATCCAATCAGTCTTTCAAAAATTGACTTATTTGGTAGGAGACAAAACCCACTGAAATTAGGTCCCCATCATGAATACAAAAAAAATTTAATGCATCAAGTTATCTCCAAATACTGCATCTTGTTGGGCCTATTTCCTCAGACTTCAACAGAAACTACATCAACATTACACCAATTAACTTTGCAAATTGAAAACACGCACAAACTGTAGCTGAAACCAATAGATGTACTTACTGACTCTGCTCATTTGCAGTAGAGTTAAGCAGGTACAGGCAGAGTGCTTGTCACTTCTCCTACTGTCAGAACAATAACAAATGTTTATTCCTAGTCACACATACACACAGATATGGTTTATATCAGCTTCTCATAAAAACCTATATAACAGAAGTTAGTGGCCTGCTTTACTCACTGTTTAATATGTTAATACATTTGCCGTCTGGCTGCTTTTTCAGAAGTAATTGAAAAAAGGATTTCTGTGGCAGGATGCTTTGATTCTGACTAAATCAAGTCTTCAGGCAAATCTCCCCCTGCCAGCAAAGGCACAGCTTGCCTGAAGTCGTAACCTTTGTTGGCGGAAGAAAACTGGCCTTGAAACAGATCACGAAGCAGATGTTTTATGCCAAATCAGAGTCTAGGGATACACAGGCTACTGCAAATACAACTCTTCCCCTGTCTGTTCAATCATTTCAATTCCCTGCAGTGTGAAATATGAACTTGCCAACAAATGGCCAGTGCACTATGCAGCACAGCAGGGAGAATAAGTGCCACAGATGCACCAAGGGCTGGAAAACTCCTTCATTAGGTCTGCTTTTCAGTCCAAGCCTCAGCAGTGACATGTGGGAGCCACCTCCAATGGAAGGTGATGGCATTTGTAAAGACAAGTTTCCATCAGCTCCAATTATAGAAACTGTGTGCACTTGCCTGTGGAAGAAGGAGGTTCTTACGGTTCTATCCACAGTTTCCATTCATTAGTGGCTCATGACAAAGGTAGCGAGTTTTTTTCTTCAAAATTTTCCCACTTGAGACATGACTGCTGATACAATACTCACCTATGGGCTAACAAAAAAAATCCTGTCAGCTTAGTGTCAAAGCTCTGCTGCACAACTTACGACAAAAGCCCTGCAGGAAATTTGCACAGTGGAGCACCTTTACACCAGGAGCCCTTCTCCCAACACCTCTGAGGAGCATGGCATGACTCTGGTGGCACCTGAGCAAAAGGCCAAGACAGCTGAATGCTCCAGCTCCCTCTGGTCTCCCCATCTAGATGTTTCCATCTAATTAATGCATTACCTGTCTACAGACATACACTTGCTCTTGAGAGACAGCTGTTTAAAACACTAAAATGTAAAAGGAACCTTGTACTTTCGAGTCAGTTTCCATCCACATCAACACTACGATGACTCTTTCATGTGTTTCTAAGCTAACAGTTGCACTTTGTGTTAAAAGCAAGTAACAGCTAACAATAGTAGGCTATCTTAGCCCTTGATTATAGGAGAGCAGAAATGAGGCTTAAGTTGATAAGAATATTGTATTCGCACCTAAAAAAAATGAAGGAAAAAACCTGGTAAAACACAAACATACCATTCAAAAGAACATACTGACAAGCTTTCAAGATGTTTACAATAAGCAATAGAGATCACATTTTCAGAAGAAGTCAGTGCTTCATGTGCAAAGCATTTTAGAAATCTAGCCAAGTATTTGGATACCTAAGTGACAGCTAAGTAGTTCTAAAATTATGACTCTAATTGGGAATGCTAAGCACTTCTGACATATGGCCTGTAATATGCAACCTATTTATTCTACCTACTTTTGGACTAAGATCAAGGAAGAACAGGATTGAAGAAGCATATGTGCAATTTACATAGACTACATTACATATATTGTATCTATACCAGGTTTAGGTGGATTCTGGTGGTTTTCTTCGCTTTTTTTAAAAAATTGTGTATTCAGGGGCATTTCAGATCAGTCCCCCAAAGCCTAAATAACGATTCCACTCAGATGTAGATGCACCAAAATCAATGTCATTTTCACCAATGGTCAAGTCAAAAAACACCACAGTGATGAACCAACCCATGTGTACAGCTGTCAGAATCTTTTTTTTTTCAGAAGTCCAGTTAAAGTGAATCAGATTACTAATTTTTAGCATTCAATGTACATACTCAATCTCGATTTACTTTTCAAATCTGAAGCAAAATCATCAGTAGGAAATTATGTCTATAAATGAAAAAAATCTGTTTCTTCATGAAATGGTACAGAAAAAAACTTACTGCTACTTCTGGTCTTTTTCCCCCTCCCGTCACAGAAAGCTATTATTTCATGGTCTTCTTTCTTCAGCCTAAAATACATTTGCTGAAGAGCTAGGGTGCTTTCACAGGACCTTCTTTTGCTGTTTATTTGTGTGGATTTCATTGTTGACTTCTTTGTAAAATGTACATGTGCTTATAATTTCACCTCATATTTATAAGGGTGCAGTGCAGATTTACATGCACATATTAGCACACAAAACAATATGCTGTTCACAAGCACTCTGTGGAATGGCATACATGCTCATGAAAATCCAGCTGTACTCACACAAGTACCAAAAGTGTAATTTCAATTTACATTTATAAAGCACAATATTCCTCATCCTCACAGTCAATACAGTTCTGAAAATTTTCTTTCTTGTCTACAACTTAGGCATGGCAACAGGTTCCCCAAGAGATTTATTTTTGGCTTAAGACTATTTTTCACTCAGAATATTTCTAGTTCATTAAAATGAAAAAACGCCTGGGCACAAATATCTCTTCTTGGGTAGGTTACCATATTAAGAAATACTCTGCCTAGGTAGCCCTTTATAACAGCTTTTCCCAAGCTAACTCTTAATGCACATCTCTTAGATCTGTATAAAACCTAGAACAGATTATCCAATTTCCAAATAATCCCATAATTTGCTTAAAATCAATGCTATTGTTTCTGATGAGAACAAGCAGCTCACGTGGCCAAGCAGAAAGTGGTTCATGGGTCTGAGGGTACGCAGTACCGTCAAATCACCCCTCACAGCAAACACCGGCCATTACACAGCATTAGATGCCAGGTAACTGCAAATCTCCAGTAAAACACAGTTTCTCCCTCAATTAAGAAGGCAGCAATAGCACAGCATGACACATAGTTTGGAGAACTCCAACGAAAAGGAATATTTTATATCTTGCATCCCACAGATTTTGGTGGCAAAAAAAAAATACTTCTTTTCTGAAAAGTGGACATATTTCCTTATGTAAGCTGAAGCACATCTGTAGAGAATGACTCCTTCTGTAATTTTCTTCAACAGGAGAGATTTCAGTGGGTATGTTTCTCCTCTAATGCACATTCATTACAACAACAGTTACCAGGAAGAAGGGGAGGAGGACCAAGCACAGCAGTGAATATAGTCACACCTCTACCCTGAGAAGTATTGCAAGCAGTCCCCTATCTAAGCTAGGGCTGAATTTATCTTTAACTTTATTTTCACTTTGGAAAGCATAAGCAACGTGTAGCGATAACAGCATGGTTATGCCGCATTTAGGATAAGAAAGAACAACTGATCAGCTCAGCCCACAGAATCTAGTGAAAGTATGAAACAACGGCCAGAAGGTACTTCACTGACATTTTATATTACAAGCAACTTATCTTTCAGTGGAATATAAATAATGTATATTTTTAGTTTGACAAAATTAGCATTTTTGTAATCACAATAGCTAAAGTCTTTAACACCAAAAAATTATTTGTTATCAAAGACTTAACCAATATGTGACTTTTTAACATTATTATTTCAAATATGTTTACATATATATGCACATGTAAGAGCATACAATCCATAGCTACTAAATAAATACACGGTAAGTATAGGTAAAAAGACCAGTAAATAGAGAAGTAAACATCGTTACGAACGCTTTGTCATTTTTGAAAGAACAGTACCTCTACGCCAACACTCAGCCTTAGGGGAAAAAAACAGTAATAGATTCTTCACTACACAGATTCACTGCAAGTTTCACTCATGCCTATATTAAGCCATGCATATGATCAAGTTCTCAGACCCCAATGAATTCATCAGCTGCCCCGTACAAATTCTGGGGAAAGAGGGGGCACATTAACTCTGTGTCACAGGAGTTCCAAAATCTCCATGAAACAGAATCTCCCCTGCAGAAACCTGTTAAGTTTGATACTGAACAGAAGCCTTCCCTATTACAGTTTGAGTATTAGCCATATTAACTTTCTCAGGGGAACAACACTAGCTCTCCTGATTTTATCATGCCCTTTCTTGTGAAATACTCCACTGAAAATAATTGGAACCTAACAATGCTTCAGAGGAGCCCCTGCACAAGAGAAAGAAATAATAGGAAGAAACGTTATGTTTGAGACCACACTTTCTTTTCACAGGACCCTTAGACATCCAATGGGAACTGTCAGAGGCACCAATCAATTAATTTTCTAATCTCTCTGTAATGAGTTTTCTTCTCCTTCAAGCCTTGTTTGTCTCCTTTGTAGCCAACAGCTGATTTTTCATTTGTGTTTTGATTTCCTTCACTTTATAGCATCCTAAACCGCAAAAGTGGAAAGGGGAGCTAGCCATAATGGAACTAAATATAGCATGCCTGTTCTTTAACTGCTTGGAACATTACAAGCTCAAAAAGTAGTATGCTATGAAATTCCTTTTGTCTGTCCGAAATGTGTGAAAGTGTGAAGGTCATGTTGGCAGTCTGCCCTACATTGCTGTTAAACCCTGCAACATACATTTTGACCTCTTTCTTATCATTCTAGTAATTTCTTCACACCCTGTACTGAGTTCATGGACCGCTCCTACAGTGCTCCACAGAACTACTTGCAGATGCACAGAATATGAAGTGGTCACACGTACTACTTTTTCCTGGAGATCTAAACAGGGTATATGAAGCCATCTTGAGGGGAAAAAAGGCACGATGCGGGCAAAGAAAGAAGACACTATGAAGACAAAATGAATCAAAATGTGTTAAAACAGCACTCAGATAGATATCTCAATTCTATTGGAAATTTGGATTTGCCAAAAAAATAAAAAATGTGGGTGTGGTTTGTTTTGTAACCTCATTCTGCTTTGTTGATTAACCTGTTTCTGCTCTTAAAATGAATTACACCATCTTGTGTCTCCACTGTATAATTTTATCAAGGAGGCAACAAATCATGCTGGCAGTGACGGTCTGCACTGAAGTGGAATGTATAGCAAAATACAGTTTTCCTCAAATGAATTGCTGAAACTGTTAATCTTTATCTAAATGTTCATAATAACTGTTTTGTTCTCTGTGGCAGTTGGGGAAAAAAAATGTCTTCCAGAAAGCATTTTGGCAGCCAATCTGCTTGTTAATAAAACCTGGAGAAACATTTGTGATTAATACAAATTACTAGTCCCACTTTTAATGCCTAAACGTGACAGTGACTAATTTACACAGTTTCGCTTGAGCTGCTACTGGGTATTTCAAGTGGGACTGTGAACAAAAAATGCTGTTGCACTGGTGTATGTTTCTAAGCAAAGCTACCACAGGTGCAGTGCTACAGATGAGGAACCGTATCTCTGGCAATAATTTCTAACCGTACTGGGCGATCACTGTGCTTGGGCCAGGGGGAAAGGGTCAGCAGAGAAAGCTATCTAGCATCCTCCTATCGTAAGTTGGAAGTGGCACATTTTGTACAGAGGTGGGAGCTGGTTATAACCAACTGTGAGGCAGCTGTTGCTTCTGCTACCTAGTTGGCAGCATTTTTAAGTGCTACAATGGGAGACAGCTAAAATCTTCCAAATTTAAGTCTGAAACTCAGTACTGCAGCAAAGCATGTGGTCTGGAATGCGGGAGCTTCGCAGCACACAGCCGAACAGCTGTCAAGCAGACACTTCATTCCTCAGAAGTGGCCTTGTGATTGTAAAGATTACGCCAGTGAGACACAGATAAGAGATACAGCACTACCAATGGTGAAAAATAAAGAATATCCATATTCCAAAGCTTCAGACAACTGGTTCGACAACTAATATCTTTGTCTTGTTATAAACATACTTTAAATGTATTCTTACATGTTTACTAATTAGAAACTTTGCCTGCTTATATTCAATTGCTAATAAAATAATTTAAATAAATCTTGTGAAATATAAGAAAATCTGGGAAAAGAAGTTGCTAGCAGTAACTTACCCATGTCAGTTGCTCACCTCTGAACTACAGAACACTGCCATCATCCTCACTGGAACGTACCTTTATTTCTGAACAAACATATGCTTTCCTTCTGCACCTCTCTCTGAGAAAGAAACATGTTCTCTACCTTGCTGATGTGCCCATGGAGTTTTGACTATGCCATTCCTCCTTTCTACTTCTTGATGCTGTTTACAGAAAGGACCCAAGGAAGCCAGATCCCACCTCCATGAAGCACCAATGAGAACTGCATACATCACTCCATTCCCCTGGGGAAAGATAAGTTCATGACTTTTCTGTGCAACACCAGCCGGAATTAGAGAGGTGTTAATACTAAGAACTCTTCAAAAGGAGAGGCTGCATTCTTTTACAGTCCCCAGGATGCTTAAGAAAGACACAATGTCTTTTTCAGCCTAAGGCTACTTTATTTCTGCTCAAGATTTTTCCAGCAGAAATACACTCACATGTGCACAGACAACAAATCCTGCTGCAGCTGCTGCTAGGGATCCTGACTTCAGCCCCAATACAGGGCTCTACATTGTAGGACAGTGCATTCTTCAATGCCTCACAGCTGACCATCTTCTGCAAAATCCGTATTAGAGAGAATTAGTCGACGTGCAGTTTTTAATGATACAAGAATCAAGATACAGGAAGATGACCCAGTATTACTAAAAGCAGAAGTGTCAAAAAACATGTAAGAAGAAATCCAAGCTCATACCTTCACAATATCTCCACCTACAACTCTTAAAACATAATGTATGTAAAACCATTCTGGTGTATTTTTCCCTGAACACATTTTGAACGCCACTATGAGTCAATTGTCAAGGCTCTTTAAATTGATTAATATACTGTCATTCTGATTATCCTTCAAATAATTAAGATCATTTCACCCCCAGAAGATCAGCAACAGCAACGTTATTCCCCATATCCGTCATCAGGAGCCTGGTTACTTTTGTGCATAGAGGTACGGCACAAGTGAGATTCTGATACACCTTCCAGCCATTCTTAATTCCCTAAAGCAGTGCTATATCTAGCTGGCTATACCACTTGATACTTTAAATATTAAATATCCATGATGTAAAAGGAAGTCAGGGAGATTTTAGAGGCAGTAAAAATCTCATTTGGCCAATAATGTAGATCTGACCATGACCTACTGCTTTCCTGAGGGGAAGTGGAAACATTTGGAAGTCTGAAAAGATTTTTCTGTAATTTTTCAGAATAAAGGACTTCTATGCATTTCGGAATACTCTGTGAAAAATCTTACTCTATGTGATTTATATTGACTTGCCAAGAATCTTGAAGATAGGAGTTTTAACACCATATGCCCGTTTGAGTCCAGAGTCTTGGTCACCCTGGCTGAATAGCGTACATTACTGGGGAATAAAAAGAAAAAGTTACTGAGAATTCCCTAGCATTCTCCTGTTCTACGGTCTCCTCTAGTATCAGAGGGTTAGGTAGCTTAGAAACAAATTTGCTTCTTTTAAATCAATGTATTTATAAAAATAGGGAGTTGAATGTTGACTATTAACTTATGAAACAAGATCATCAGCCAATGTTATCACACATCAGAGCAATCTGCATGTGGAAGCATTTTTTCATGGAGAGAGTTTGGTTTTGGTCTATTGGTTGCAGGCATGCATACATACTCAGCTTGTATCATGACACACAGACGGCATCAGCAGAGAAAGTGCTGCCTTGGTGAGTTACTTTGAGGAACTGGAAGACTAACATGCCGATGACATGGAGGCAATGAAGTACAACACTGTTATTCCAAATGTCACTGCTACATTATTTCCGTTTCTGTTGGCATCTGCTCCATGTTACAAAACACATACTTCCAATACAACAGCTCATTAAACAGGTTTCAATTTGCTCGGAAGTCAAATTAGAACACTGTTACAGAATTGTAAGTCCTCAGATAATTATTAATATCTCCACTTCTATGAGTTCTTTCATCCAAGGAATCTACATGCTTCACCTTATTAATCTCATAACATGCAGTTACCACTGCAAAGAGCCTCACCCACCACTGAAGTACAGCCACCTCTGAGATGTTAAGTTGCAGCTGTTGAACATCAAAACTGATTTAAAGCAAGGAATGATGAACGGTCCGTCAGAATTTAAAGGGCTGTGTGCAATTCATTCAACAGTACTTCCAGCAGAACACTAGAATTTAAATACTTCTAAGAAAGTTGCAATGGGATTTTTAAAAGAATCACCAATCCAAAGCCATCAATATGCAACATTCAGTCACCATTTCCCTTAAGGTAGGTGTGTCACATCGGGCCATATGAAGTTCCTAATGTTCCTTGGAGGTCTTTTATCCAAGGTCCAACCCATCTAGTCTCTTAACGTTTGTGACTTGATAATTGCGTAACAACATTCAATATGTGCTTTATTTTCCTACAGAATGAACTTGACTTCATCAAGCATTTTAGATGAGAAGGAAAAAAAGGCAGAGAAAAGAAAATCCTGTCCCTCATCCTTTCTGTCTTTGGGCAGTCCTTCATTCTTCTGACATCCAAAATCAGTACTTCAGTAGAAAGCAATGCAAGTACTGGTCTTCCTACAGGAGTGAAGCCATTACACAGTATGCTCATGAGACGGCTTTCACAGTTGCAGATACATAGTATGTCCTCCCCTCTTTTATATTTCTGCTGCTATTGGAATCTTAATGGCACTTGAATTTTTGATGCAGATGAATCCAAATCACCTTCTTTCAACTTGTTATCTGAAAGATATTAATTCCCTTTGAAAAAAACTCTATTGGTTGAGAACAGCTCTTGTGTGGGTTGTCTCTTCATTTTCTTATATGGATTTCTCCCGAGTCTCAAATTATTCAACAGCTTTTAATGCTCCCTTTGAGGATTCTAAGAACACTAGCAACGTCAAAAACTATTAGACACTGGTGATTGTTTCTGCTTTCTTTTTAGCAGGACCAGCACTTAATTCTTCTGACGCTTTCTAACAGAAACTAGTCCTTTAATCTACACACTAGACTAAGCACAAATTTCCTTTTAAAGGTCACCTTTCTTGTCTGTCTAATGTTATCACACGAAAATATTTTGAAAAGTACACATTTATCAACCCCTTTCAATTGCTTTGATTTCGTTTAGAAGATCTCAAGTGATTCCAGTAAACTAGCAGGAGTCATAGTGTAGCGGTGTGTCTGAGCCCACTGCTGTCAAAGTAGCATCAGGGTTTATGCTGATCAGATCTTGACTGAGAGGTTAATAGGGGACCTGGCAATAAACAATGTTTCCCCAAAAGAAAAGTGCAATTAACACACTAAAAATGTTTGTAATTCCCTCAACATCCTTTACTAATATTCTTCAGTTAACCTTCTTTCATTTTTTAGCTTTTGGTGTGAACAAGGATGTCTGAAAAGAGAATTCCAAATGGTATCTTTAGAACTCACGTCTTCAAAAAGCAACGAGAAAAAAGGAAGATCAGCAGTACCTGCAATAATTAACACCTGTTGAATTGAAGACAGACGGCCTTTTTTCATTTGCTGAAAGACAAATCCAAAATCCAGTCTTCACTTTCAAAGCAAACCATCTGATACTTAATTCAAACATTTCCACGAGTAGAAACAATTTTTAATAAAAGTTTAGTCTATGGAGTATATACAATGACTCCACTGCCCCCAGTATAAGCTGAGTATAGCACGGTAAGACTTACCATCAATCTGCTCCACTAATTTCTCTAGAGCTAGCACAACTCTGTAAAGCTAAAGTCCAAACTTTGTCCCAAGTCAAATCTTTTGAGTCCCAGTATTGGCAGATTCAAGATTGAAAAATGTCACAACTAGGCCTTTTACAGCATGTAAGTTATTGACATGAACAAAAAATCCCACTGAAACAGGTTTTTTTCTGAAAGTTCTCACACAATTGTAGACTGTGCTCAGTGGAAAAAGCAAAGTAATCTGCTCTCACGTATGTATAGCCTTATTTTGTCCTACAGAAGAAGGTACCACTGGTATTGGTCAAGGAGCCAAATAGAGATTTAGTCAAGGACTTTGTGAGACAAGTAGCATTAGAAGTGTACAAAATGACCAACTGCCTGAACAAGCATACATACATGGTACACAATGGGTGATTTCAAGAGAAGTCCAGTCTTTATCATAACTACAAATGGAAGAACAGGAACACCCAGAAATACAGAGTATTGCCATTAAAATAGAAACTGACTTCTTCCCCACAACTGCAAGGGCACTCTGAAGAAGAATCAGTATTAGATGTATTTGTGAACATCCAGGAGCAATTCTCCTTTATATAAAGGCAACTTTAAAATCAGGCTGACAGTGTCTTTACATTTTCGTTGGTAAATGCATAGACAAAACATCCACTATGCTTTCTTTGAATTTCCAAAAAGGTATAATTTGCCACTTATGCCAAGTTCAATTTGCTGGTTAAGAGATTTGTCTTTACCAGTATGAGTGCTTAAAGAGAAACCATATACTCTTAAGTGCTGGATGCAAAAAAAAAACAAACCAAGAACAAACCAAAGGAAAAAAAAAAGTGTTTCTAGAGTATAACTAGTTAAATATTACTGTGCTATCCCAGCTGGGATACAATAACAAAAGTAACAGCTGCATTCCTCAAAAAAAATGTAAGTAACCTAACCATTAGCTGAACTGTCTACAGTAACCCTTGATTGATTCTAACACCCTCCAGGAGGCAACTGAGTAATCAGACTGGTTTCTTTACACTACCTCCTTTCCAGTCAGAATTTCCTCAAACAAGTCAGACTCAAAACCTGAGAAATACTATGCTTATGTCCTCAGACAGCACCTCCTACCAGCAGACTTACAGTCAGTGGTATAAACTGCTGCGCTAACAACACAACCTGGTTCTGAAAAAGCAGGATTTCCATGTCTATCACAGGATGAGAAAAAAACAAAGTGCAGTTTTTTGGAGGGAACCACATTTACCTTTCTGATAGGTCAAGATTACAGTTCCAGCCTTTTTGTTTTGTGCTCCCATTACATCAAACTAGGTCTCTGGCAAACATGTGGAGATCCTTAAATCAAATAATCGTCTTACAGCGAGTTGTGCCTGTTCATGCAAAACATCGATATCCACAAATATTAAGCTGGTGCTCAAGCAAGAGCAATGAGCTCTATGCAGCTGTTTAATACCGTTCTTTGAGCACATAGTAGTTTTGTCCCATATAGTATCACAGGCTATTCAACCTTGCCTCTATGCAGTCCTCTTTCTTAATTTTTGCAATACTAAAACCAATCCTAAAAAATTAATAGCCAAGCTGCCAACCTAGGAAGCTATTCCAGGTTCTTAGACACAGAAAGCTTTTGTTAGGTCTGTGTTAATTGCCACAAGAAGTGGACAGTGCCCTTCCTGTGCTAACTTCTGATTTGTACAGGGATACGTACAGTTCCTCCCCATGAGTTAGACTTCTAAACTCTGTCAATAATTCTTTATTAATAACCAAAAATCCTTCCCATGACCATCTCCCCATCAAGCAGTGGTGGTTACGTGTCCTTGCCCATCTCCAGGAACTAAGTGGTTAGGCCACCTGGAGAAAGCATTTCAGTACAGGTTCTGCTACGATTATACCAAGTGGAAAGGAGGGAACAAGAATGAGGCAATTTGATGATAAAGATTTTAAAATATGCTTACAGCTTTGAGACAAAAAGCCAGTAAATCCCAAAAATTAACCTGGTCATGAAACAAGGAATTGCACAGGATGGAGAAACTGTTAGAGGACTGTAGGAGAGACTAAAGAAAAATAATAGCACCAACACTCAACACTTACTTAAACAACACTCACAAAGCATGGCAGAAGGGAGAAGAAAGAATAAGGTCAGCTTTACTGTCATCAGAGACTGTTACTGCCTCAATAAGAGTTCAGCTACAGACTTTTTTAATAAGATAACTACCCAATTAACAGGCAAAAGTAAGACAAAAAAAAGTGGACGTATTATAAACACTTTTTTTCTACTACTGTTTTTTCTTTAAGATCTTTTGAATCAGAGAAGGCTCCAGAGGTGTGCAGATGGTTGCAGAGAGATGGTCCAACTACCTGGCAGCTGTTAGAGAAAAACGACAGCAGGATTCAAATAGTCACACAGTTCTTGGAACATGGTGAGGAGAACTTCCAGTCACAAAGATGGAACAAGCTAACAGAAGAGAGACAATTTTCATATTTGAAATTATGACAATCACAATGTTATTGGAATAAAAGCCTTCAGGCAGTAAGAGTCAGAAATTTCAGGAAAAGAAGGAATTAGCGCAGAGAAACAGGGATGACAGGCAACAAAGGCAAAAACTAAGAAAATCAAGGGAATAGGTAACGGCAGGTTCCCTAGGAATATATTCCATGAGGGAAAGGAGTACAGGAGAACTGGATGTTATTAAGAACTGTAAGTACAACTTTACAAACTCAGCTTCTTAATTTAATCACAAATTTAAGAACAACTTAAAAATATTATTTATAACCATAATTAAATTGAAATCGTAAAAGCATACTATCCTGGTGTGGTCAGAAACAACATAAAAGCTTACAATAAAGCTTCCTGAATTGACAAATCAGAAGCTTCACACAAATAAATATACATACAACAAAGATACAGTAATAATGACACATCATTAAAGGCAATACAAAGAAACAGCATAAATATTTTGAAATAAAATCAGAAAGACACATGCATGGGATTAAACTAGAAAGAAATAGTAACAAAAAAGGTTACACAAATAAGCCACAGAGAAGACAACAGTATTTTTAAAAGATGAAAGGAGCTCTTTTCTCAATAGCAATGGTGAAAGTACCAATTAAGTTATGTTTAGGTAAATTACACGCAAAGCCTTCTAACTGCTAGCAAAAACCTTCAAGATCTCGTGGAGAACAGGAGAGCAGCAAGAGGACTGTGAAGGGCAAACCCACCTGGTCTCTCTAGGAAAAAGATATAAGCATATATAAATTACAATATTCATAGTGATCAAATGACTAAATAAGGAATACATATAAAATCTTGGAGGATAAAATGACAAAAACAGTTTAGATTTCTTAAGGATAAACCAATACCAAATTCTTTGATGGAATAACTGGACTGATTGCTCAGACAAAAGCATATGCTACAGCTTAATATTAGTACAACTTCTGACACTACACCAATGATACATTGCTTTCACGAAAAGAGCAATGTGATCTAGTTTAAATTGACTCAGGAGCCTGGTTCGGAAACTGCGGTCAGAATTCTGCAGCAATCTGTATCAGTCTGGTTCTAGCCATGTTTCAATTTTTTTATTTCAACAACTCTCATGTATATTTTCTAAGTTGTTACAGGTATTTTATTCAATCAATAAAAATAAAACACCCCTAAAGCAGCTCTGCGGAGAAGGACCTGGGAGTGCTGGGGTACAACAGGCTCACCATGAGCCAGCAGTGTGCCCTTGCGGCCAGGAAGGCCAATGGCATCCTGGGGTGCATTAAGAAGAGTGTGGCCAGCAGGGCGAGGGAGGTGATCCTCCCCCTGTACTCTGCCCTGGTGAGGCCGCATCTGGAGTGCTGTGTCCAGTTCTGGGCTCCCCAGTTCAAGAGAGACAGGGAACTACCGGAGAGAGTTCCAGCAGAGGGCAACAAAGATGATGAGGTTACTGGATCATTTCTCTTATGAGGAAAGGCTGAGAGACCTAGGTCTGTTTGGCCTGGAGAAGAGAAGACCGAGAGGGGATCTGATCAATGCTTATCAATATCTAATGGGTGAGTGTCAAGAGGATGGGGCCAGACTTTTCAGCGGTGCTTGGCGACAGAACAAGGGGCAATGGGCACAAACTGGAACACAAGAGGTTCCTCCTCAACACGAGCAAAAACTTCTTCACTGTGAGGGTAACAGAACCCTGGAACAGGCTGCCCTGTGGAAAGAGGTTGTGGAGTCTCCTTCTCTGGAGATACTCAAAACCCACCTGGACGCATTGCTGTGCAACCTGATCTGAGCACACCTGCTTTAGCAGGGGGGTTGGACTGGATGATCTCTAGAGGTCCCTTCCAACCCCTACCATTCTGTGATTCTGTGATTCTGTGATTAAGTAATGAAACTGACACCCTCTTTTTGAATTACATAACATTCTACATTCTAGGATTTTCCCCCCCACCGCTTCTTGCTTTTGTGTTCATCTCCCCTTGCACACTACACCAACTTAGCCTGCATACACAAACTTATTTTCCCTTCCAAAGGGCGTTAAAATCATTGTTATACCACTAAGTATTTAGTTTCTGCTTTCTCTGTATTTCATTTGGTTCTGTTTCAGTAGTAATAGTATTTTGTCTGTTTTCAGGCTAACATACAGTCACACGAGGTGAGAACCTTCTAAGAACTAACTAAAAATTGAGACTTCAGGTCATGACCTGTTATTTATTTTCCCCAGCCCTGTACTGTGCCATCCCTAACTAAATGTTAATAATTTCTCTAACTTAATAATCTTTTCTTCTTATAAAAGTAAACTCAATCAGTAGTTGTTGATTGCATATCTGCAATGGTGAATTCACTTCTTCAATGTAAATTTGATATCAGAAAGAAAGATTTTTTTTTTTCCTCATATTTTCCCAGAATGAACATGCAAAGAAGGGAGATTCAGGTTCATCTGAGCAATACCTGAAGGCAATGGCTTAACAAAGACAAGTGGTGTTTTCAAAACCAGCAGTTCAGAAGAGACAGTGATTGTTCTCAAATTACTGCATTTTTGGAACATAATGGAAGCAAGAGAGGTAGACATCCTTAAAAGGTAAACTCCAAAGTTTTTTGAAAAATGCACCAAACAGCGATTAAGCTAAATACCTAACCAACCACTTAATATTTCTGTCTTTCCAGAGATCTAGATTACACGACATATTTTGTAACCCTTAAATGGAATATTCCAGACTGATGCTACATAGTCAGCCTTCCCCCTCTCCTGCAGAGAGGGCAAAGGTTTCAGATCTGCAGAGGAAAGGAAATCTTCCCTGGGGAAGCAGTAATTTCTTTAACATACAGATGCAGAAATGTACCAAAGTCGGTCTCCATAGCCTGTAATAGAGCCTGCTTACAATTCTGATGAGAAAACAAGGAACAGTGTTTCACAACTTTTTTTCTTCAGCAAAAACTAATACAAAAATATTCCTGAATGGACAACATTCTCTTCCCTGAGACGGTTTGCATTTAATCATTAACTTAGTGTACAGTGCTTCCCTGCAACTGCTGTTACTGCCAACCTTGTTAATGTTCTCAGCAGAAAAAAGGATGAAGGCAAAAAACCTCTTAGAACTACAGAAAAGCAGGAAAAATGCTTTTATGTCTCTGAAATATACCTAAAAAATTAATTTCTGTAAACACCAGGCCAATAAGCTACTAGTAAATGAATATCTCTTTGCTGCTGATTTTTTGCTATTTTACCTTTCATTAAAAAAATAATTCAATCTAAAAGCAATTGAATATCATAAAGCTTTTCATATTTTAAAGCACTTTGGAACAATTATTTTGAAGGGAGCCCTTGACAGTTAAATGACTCAGTTAAATGAATGTTATAGAAGAAACATAATGATTTTTAGCAAAATATTGAATTTAACCACAAATGACGAAAACTAGGCATAAGCAATCTGGGTGTATTTGAATAATAATGTCTTGCTTGAGAGTTCAGTGGATTTTGTGTGTTCTAGAAACGAAGCTATTAGCTAGATAGACCAAGCAGAGACTTCTTTCTTTTCTAAAATTTAGAAAACAAGATAATTTTTTTTTTCTCAGCTACTGATACCATCCCTGTGCTACACCTTACTGCAAACATACCATGGTAAGTACTGAATTCCTTATCTTAAGTATTCCTGCTTGTTTTACTGATGATGCTCAGAAACTAAACTAAAAAAACCACAACAAACCAAACAAATAACAACAACAAAAACCACCAAAAAATCCAGTGTTCTCAGGAAGCCCGGTATCAGAGTTTTGAATGACACAAAACTTCTGTAGAAGTTAATGGGAAGCTTTTATGAGTGACATGAGTAGGATTGGGCCTACATAGTACAGATTTATTTATCCTAGAACATTATTCACTTAATTCTGATATCTCTACATGATTTCTCGGGACCATATTAAAAAACAGTTTTAAGTAACACTCCCGTTTGCTTTTTAAAATAATATTAATACTACTGCTACTACTATTACTATTATTCCTATTATTATTATTGTGCTTCAGCACAAGAACAAGGCACTGTTCTTCTGATGCTCAAACACCACTCATTAGAGGTTTTTATTTGATGGAAGAAAAAAGAAGTGAATGGAAAACTATCCACTAGGAATGTATTTCCCTGTAGATTTAGGAAGTGAAATGAAAAATCTCAATGCTGAAGAAATGAGGCTGAAAAACATGTATCGTACATACTCAGTTTCCCTGGTGAAATGAGGTGGAATGGCTGTTTCACAGTAGAAAGGCCAGCTACACATAAGAAGCCAATACTTATTGGGATCTACAGTCTGTCTAAAGCTTTCAACTCTAAATCTCTAACGTCAAGAAGAGGAAAAAAAAATGCTGGAGCAGTCAAAACTTGTTAGGAGTGGAAGATTCGGGTATAAAACAAATTGATGAAATAAGTTCTTTGTTGGAGGATTACACAAACAAGACAGCTGAAGCAGTATCAACTGCACAGTGGGGTCAGGGAATCAATTACCTCAACCCACTTCTTTTTAACCTCTTCAGGTCTTTACTTCCTTAGACCCAAATGTCATTCTGTATCTCCTCTGGGTTCCCAGAGCAGCCCCGATGCAGGCCTCTGTGGAGGACTGTGCGGAGCTCTGGGAGGGTGCTCCCCATTCCTTCGGCGAGTGGGCATGAAGGTGTGTGAGCCCGTTCACACTCCCCTGCCTACCACCTGCTGCTGCAGCACCCCACATCACCCATGCTGACAGAAACAGCTCATCTGAGAAAAAGGAGGGGTGAAAAGGAAGGAAATAAAGAGGAGCCACTTGGCTTGATGCTAGGAGTATTTATGCTAAGAAATTACAACTTTAAATACCTCTGGACTACAGATATAACCAGCCATACCACTTAAAAGTACAGGTCTCACTTTCCTTGGGTGATAAATATTACAGAGACAAGAATATTTCATCTGAGAGAGTAAGAAAATCCAGGGATTTCACATCCAAAAGATTAATTGTTTTTCCTCATATTTGGGGACAGCTTGCCCCCTCCTCCTCCTCCTCCTTCAACTCAGAGTGCTGGAATAAATGTAATAGTGCGTTTTGCTTTAAAAGTCATCCATGGTTCAGTGAACAAGCTGACATGCTATTTCATGTGAGAAAAGAAGCTGTGATTTAATCTCATTTTCACTAGCTAGATTCCTAGCTAATGTATCTGGGGATGGTTAAGCCTGCATACACTCTAAGACATCTGCACTATATACTGTTTGGCCCTCTATACTTCCACAGAGCATAGGTGAAAAATTAGCATCTGCTATGCAACAGTGGTAAATCTCTATATACTCACAGATGTAGAAATATTCCCGGCCTGGCCTGAACTCAAATCCTAGCGAGAAGGGTGTGAAGAGCTGGAACTTTTCCGAGAACTTCAATGGTCCATTTGGAGAATGCGGCCGATTACACTCCCACCTCTTGAACCCTTTGGAGGTGTGATCGCAGGAGCTGTAGCCATCAAAGTTCACCATGTACAGAATGTAGCGTTCGGTCTTATCTTCTGGCACCGAGTCTTCATAGTGAGGGCAGAACACATCCAGGTAGTCATTGATGCAGACATCGATGTGGTAGTCGCCCCGCTGAAATCTGAAACCACAGGAAGCGTTCAGACATAAGCACAGCTAACTCAGAGTGATCTTGTCGCACGGTAACTTTCTCATAAAAGGGGCATAACCAATGGCATGGTTTTTTGTTCCAGCCATGCACATTCACTCTCAAAAACAACCTGTGCAACTCATCAGACTAATCAGAGACTGTTTATGCAGGATTATGATCATATGGCCTTCTGGATAAACGTTTTGCTCTCTTCTCTGACAAAATGAGTTTCTTGCTAACACACACGAAGTTATAGGCTATCCTTCCCTGTGGCTTATTGAATAAACAAAGTAAGTGGCTTCTTTATTTGGATGTGGGCTTTTTTTTTTTTAAACTGGATAAAGAAGCAAGGAGAAACAAAGAAGCCAAAGCTGTATCAGCATACCCAAATCAGTGTCTATATAAATACCTACATATGCATGCAAATAAATAACCCAAACATATCATCTTCTCTGAATCAGGCAGTAATCACCCCTGCGCTGAAAGCTGATTTGACCGCAAGTACTTATAGTTACTACAAGAGCACAAACTGGTTTACTCTTTATTCACGATTAGCAGCAGTCTGTCAAGATGCAAAGAAAAGCCTGTATTGCTTTTCAAAGGCATTTGAAAAGCAGCGCATCTCCTTTGCCAAAAGTACACAGTGGAGACATGGCTCTGTTCAGCAACGATACGAATTACCAGGCTAATGTGACAATTCTGAATGAGTGCCAGCTGAGAAATGCAGTGCAAGGTACCAGCACAGATGCACTTTATTATTAATTTTATTATTAATATTATTACTAAGGAGTCCTTAGAGATGCAGGATTCTTATTTTGCTGTGGGTGTGGAGGGTGTCCTTTTTTCTACCCTTCTCTAATGCCTACTATAGTATCTGGAAGAAACTATGGGAACAAATTCACTGCCTCTGTGTGAGCTTATACCACGATAGATTTAATGATTCCACGCACCAGGTCTGTACGTCTATCAAACTCCCTGGGGTAGCCAAAGAAACCAACCACCGACCTACTCCACTTCAGGCTGACTGGGCTACTTGTAGCTGCTCTCTTTCACGGCTGCAGTTGTCAAGTGTACCACAGAGCAATAAAAAGGCCATGACAGATTTAACTATAACCCTTCTTTTTAGCTGAGGGGCATATTTTGAACACCTGATGGGCTTGAAATCTGCCATCTGGATCCTTCTATTTAATTTCAGAGAAAAAGCAATGATCTGCTGGCCCTCCAAGGATAAATTCAGAGCAAACTACATCTTTTCAGATCCCTACAATAATTTAACTTCAATAAAATAGCTTTTTAAAGGGGAAAAACTGAACACACATCAAAGCATGATGTATCTGTATAATTTCAGCCAGTGCATAGCCTCACGTTTCCATTCTGCAACATGGAAAAGCCTCTCTGAACCACAGTTCTTCCAGGGGAATTCACATTTATCTAAATCATTAGTTAAAAATATATTTTTGTACTTGAGTGCTTTCAAAACCTGAACAGATATTGTCTTAACACATTTGCAAATACGTATTGTTTTCAAATTGGTGTCTGTTCTCTGCATCAGTTAACAGTATGCCATTTCTTACAGGTAATGAAAAAGAGTAGCTTGTAAGTCATGAATAGGAAAGCCATGTTTTGGCAATGATAGCTCTGGTTTTTTTTTAAGCACAGTTTTAGTAAGTAAGCCTGAATATATATATATATGTATGTATGTATGTATGTATGCGTGTTTGTGCATGCTTTTTGTTAACCAAACAGGTGACAGACAACGCAGTTTTCTCGAGGGATTGTCAAGGTCACCTCTTAGATCAGCCCGTACCTTCACAATAATGCCCAATTATGGTCTGGTGACAGAAACTATATGCTGTCAGAACTACGCTCACGTAATTGTGGACATTAAGGATCACAGAGGTCTCCTTTACAACGCAAATAGCCTTATGTGAACTGCTTCTCCACGTTCTCTTTAAGTCAATGGAGAGAAACAGGAACTTCTCAAGTCCAATTCATCTGGCTTGTTTAGGCCCAAGGTACACTGGAATGAGACAGATCACACTCCAGAAGTGTCTATTTCCCTTAACCAAAAGGAGAGTCTAGACAGACATTTCCCAGACAGACTGTACTGTAAACAGCTGAATTTCAAGGGAACAATCCAGTCGCACGGTCTATGATAATGGAGGTGATAAATACAAAGGGACAGACAACTAAATTTGTGATCGCATCTTAAATCTGTGTTAGCAATGAAATCAAACTTGTAACCTGCACCAGTGAGCTGTTCGACCAAACACTGCACACAAAGAGGTCATCTGACTCCGTTTTGGCAAAGTCCTCTTCCGCATTCTTGTTAAACAAACAAAACTAAAACACAGCTGTCCTCTTTGATCACTTGTATTTTAGTAGATTCATTCTTATTTCTGCTTCCCTAAGTGGTGAAGCAGTTGAATGTCTTCCTCTGCCCAACACAGCCTTGCCTGTCAAATACACGTGAAGTAAGAAGCAAGGGCGCCTGCAAAGCACGTCTGAGGGTGAAGTACAGAACCAAGCTCTTTTTATCCCAGTGTTCTTCCCTCCCTGCTCTCTCAGTATTTTAATTCCACAGTCATTCACCATAGCCAGAAAGTGTTTACATTTACACACCTAAAAAAGGAACACAATGGTGCGTATTTTAAGTGATCTAAACCGGCCTTTAGCTGGTATTGCTGGCACAGCAGTGAACCTGCTCCAGGGAAAGCATGCACCAAGGTATTTTATTGAGCAGCTCTGAGTGAAGTCTCTTCACTCCATATAGTAACAGCAATACTGAAAAGAGGTTATTAGCTAACTACGAAGTAGAAAGTAGGTATTCATCTCCCCTCTTGCGATATCTTCAAGAAGCCAGTAATCAAAACCTCAGCATGCATACTGAAGAGATGTAGAACTAATTTTATTCTTCCAAAAGAGGCTACAACATCTTCAGCATGCCTCTTGGAGTGAACTAAGACCATTCTCATTTCTCCAGCTACAAGTCTGTGTGTTGTATTTGCCCTCTAACCTGAACAGAAAGGCAAGTGATAGCCATCAGTCACTCATAAAAAAAATCATCGGCTCAGACTCCTCAAAGTCATTAAAGGCAACACTTCAGAAACACATTTCCAAGAATTTTAAATCATATCCGAGAGGAAAACACTTAACATTTACAGGCTGACTACCTCTTATTAGTAGTGTAATGTCAGGTGGTAGAGTGAAACGTAAGTTCCACTTCAAATGAAAGCATTTATCAATGTTTAGCCGCCTACGTATGTCGAGGAGCACAACATGTAGAGGGAAGGTGGAAACTGTTAACAATATATATTTGTAGAGATGACAGGAATAGCAGATCTTCTACTGACTGCATTTAAGGTTTAGTAAGTTAATCCCTTTTTCCAGTCCTGTTCAGAATAGAAAATGTGCTTTCCTACACTCTCTAGTAATGCTACTGATGTTCTTTTCCCTTTCTCAGTTAGGTCTACATCCCATTCTGGCAGATCCTCATCTGACTCCCACGTCCTTCTGGCGGTAATCAGGATTCTTTATATAAATCCCACTACAAGGAAGAAACGGGACCTATCTGGATTTTGCGTAACAGAACATTGTGTTGTGGGAGAAAACAATCAAAAAAGGCTTCTCCAAAACTCTGACAGGATCTACAAACCTTCTTGCAAATAATGTCATTTGCCTCTGTGCACTCTGGCTTACATACAGGAAAACACAGCTATTCTTCAAATATAATTAACCTTTGTTTTGTGTAGGTGGCATTCAAACAATGTCTTGGAAACCTGCATACTACACAGCTAGCTATTAGGTGGTAGGGCTATAAAAGTCATTTTGAAGACAGAGACAGATAGTTAAGTAGCTTCTAAACCCAAACATTTCCATAACCAACAAACACCAGCTTGCTACACAAAACTTGCATACTTCTTCCAGCAAAGACAGCCACATCAATGTTTCTGTGCTCAGATGCCACTGATGAAATCTCCAGGTATCCAGGATGTAGAGGAATAACTTCATGGTAATTTTAACCATAGAAACACAAGATTAGCAACACCTTTTCAAAGTAATTAATGTCTTATGATTCTGTTTATCCATTAACACAAGTGAAAAAACAGTCTCTGTGCATGCTTCTCGTCATAATTTTAAGTTCTGAAGCATTTGTGGTTCATCCTGAATTTAAAAACTTAGACGGTCACTAAAACACATGACTACTTATTTAAACAGATATTTAGAATGCAACAACAGTTTTGTTTGCTTGTTTTTTGTTTCTTTCTTCCTTTCTTTTTGGAATAAACACTAGAAAAATCCAGTTTAAGATCAGCACAAGTAACACTAATTGCCCGTTATAATTTACATAGATAAAAAGCACAATAGCTTCTGCTTGTTGCTTCCCATACAAATTTTATTATTCTATCACCCTTCCTGTAAAATCAACATACTAGATGCTCTCCTTCAAGATAAGTGTACTGGAAAATTTTACTATGTCAACCTTTCTTTACTTGGGAGTCTGTTCTGTCAAATGCATGTGGCAGGGCTTCAATGTGAACCAGAAAAGACTTCAAGTAACTGCTCGAACAATTAATTATGAAATCCTGGTCTTCAGTCTGCCATCAGAAGGGATCTGATGCAAATAGTCCCAATTCTGCTGTCTAGAGCCTGCACAGCCAGTAACACCAACGCGCAGAGGATACTGCCACTGCTAAATGCTTTACACCAGTGCCTTGCTCTCAAATGACAATGTGAAATGAAAAGCAACACCACCAAACTTCACTGAATCAATTTATTGTTGGGGTAAATACAAACAATAATTACCCATGTCTTCAGAAACAGCACAGCAAAAAGCTAATTATTCTGTTTCCTAAGGAAAAAAGGCTTCTGCGAGCAGCATATGTGCATACCCCTGTAACTGCTGGTCACCCAGCTCCTCCTTTTTATTTTCATGGCCACTAAGCCAGTTTTAACTAATTTTAAGGGAGACTGAGAGGTCTTAGAGAGAACACCATTCCTACAAGCACCATGAAAAAAGCAGACAGATGAAAAGGTCCTGTAAGTACCCCAACACAGGCTGAGTAAATGTTACCAGACAACAGAAACATCTCTTAATAAATGCTTTAGATGCAGGAAAAGCTTCAACTGGAAAAACAGAGAAACAGGTTAAAAATCAAGTTTTATTTCTGACAGCTAGTTATTAAAAGATTTGCTTAAATTATTAATAACAGAGAGACAAATATAAAGTAAGTATTTGTATATGCAATAATACACCAAACCTAAACATCTTCTGGAAAAAGTTAACATCCTTTAAAAGGACAACATTTTAATTGCTCTTAGGATGTGATGATGTCTGTTATTTACCATTCTACACTACTGAGCTTGCTCACAGCTTTTGCCTCGGTTTAGGTGGCAAGCTTAGTCCATTAGACCATCGCAAGATCTACTCACATGCTGTGACTGTAACACAGCAGGGTAACTTGTGCGTTGTTATTCTTTCAGACAGTCCAAGCCTCCTCATTTCAACTAACTTAAAGCTGTTATGTGATGGGGGAAATCTTGTGGTTGTTAATTATCTGAGGGGTTGTGGGATTAAGTGAACCATTTTACTGCAGATAATTTTGAATATGCTATTTCTGTGCTATGCAAAAATAACCTCTTTAATGCTTTTCTGCTCTTTTTACTGGCTTTGACACAACATTTAATAAACTCTGTTCCCATAGCTCTGCTGACATTAACAATAATTCTGATGCACAAACAATGAAGTAATCAAAGAGCTGTTTTAATTTTAGCTCTATTCAAACCAAAAGAAAATTCAACATTTTCCAGATGCTAAGAGAAGTGGGTTTGCTAGCAGCAGTAAGCCAGCGACATTTTAGATCTCTAGCAGGATACTGCTACCATGAGCAAGCAAACAACCCCCCCCTGTAATATAAAGGAGCTGTCTATGACCTTTTAGTCCTTAGGTTACAGTTTCACAAGTTAAGACAAGTTCAAAACACCATGAGAAAATACTATGTAGGAAGCAAAATACTGACTGACAAAACAAAAGAGAAACAAGGCTTTTGCTAAAAAAAACTGTATTTAAAAATTATGCCTAGAAAAGACTGCAAGTTAAGTACACAATGCAGAAAGAAACTTATTCTCTTGTCATTAAGTCCTCTATTCAATTACCATTTATTGGAGTAATTAAACACTGGGAAAGGATGCCAGGCTAATTGTTAGATTATGATAATTACACAGCTTTGCTGTGCTACAGCTGATCAAAATAAGATGTGGTCGCATGCACTCAGCTAAAGCTGCTCTGCAATCATCAGGCTTCCATGGGAAACTTATTACTATAATAAGGCCACTTATTACTAGTTCCTTATCAATCAGGCAAAGAAACTTATTATTTGTAACCTTCGTTTTACTTTCCCACCCACTCCGCTGGAACAAGCCTCGCAAAAGGTTGTGTCCAGGTCTCTGCCTTCAGCTGGCTCCCTTCCATCACAATTACACAGCTGAGAAGAATCAGGCTCCTGCACTTGAAAGAGTTCATCAGACTTCAAATTACTGTTTCACAACCCGCTGCAAGAGCCTATCACATTTCTTGAAAGAGCTGAGTGATCTCCCTCTGTTTCACTTCACAGGCGTCTGTCAGAGATCTACCTTCCTCTTTTATCCCTACCATGTCCCCCCTGTCTGGGAGATTTTTCACACTGCTTGGATGTGTCCAAAAGCAAAAACCCCAAACAAATGAAAATCAGAAGGAACAGAGCTGCATTAAGTTGGACCTCATGAGAAAAAACAACAGTTTTGCGTGGGTTGTCTCCCTGAAGAATCTCATGCCTTTACCCCTTCTTATCAGCCGACGGTACAAGAGAGACATTGTGCCTTCCTATTTGGAGGGCTGGGTTTTTTTCTTGTTAAATAATAGGATTATGCTCAGTTACCATTATATCTGGTACTTCACACTGCCTATTTAAACGAGGTGAACAAGTGATCTACTATAGGGACTAGAACATGGGAAGAAAAACACAGAAGAAATTGGTTTGAGCTAGCATTTTTGTTTTTAAAGAAAAGTACTCATTAGGCACTGATAGCTCTGAAGAGGTAGAGAATGTTTGGCCAGAACAGAAGAAATTCACCAAAAAATATCAAACTGATTAATTATTTTTATTCTGTGCTGATACAAAAACTAGACCTTTTGAAATGCCAGAAGCACCTACCTCTGTATAGGCAATTGACCTGGAAACTGTCCTTAGATAGGACAGGCCAAGGTTTACAACACTGGTAAAGTGACTACTCAAGCTTCGCTTTCTTGAACTTCATTTTTCCCATGCTATCTAAGTTTACAGCTGTCTTGCAGGTGAGCACTTGCAACTTTTTAATTCTCTTAACTTCCATAACCAAGAAACCTCCTCAAAAACAGTCTGGTAAAAGTCATTAACTTTCTGGAAAAGAAAAAAAATAATCTCAACTTTTTTTTTCCTTTAAAAAACCTGATTGTTGAAAGCTTCCTAGTATGCCTTGACTGAAATACATCCTTTGCAAAACAAAGAAAGCCTACATGCAGAAGGAGGCGGCTTCTATCAGCAGAATCACAGCATAAAAGACTGCAAAACACAGGAGGAAAGGACTAGGTTTGAATGGGAAACAGATATATCCTATTCAAAATGTTAGAGTTCTTTGAATGACATATTTGTATTAATTCCATTAACCTGAGGGACCTGAAATACATTATTTTCTGATTCTATTGCTGAACAAAAATTTCACTTGCATCATAACAGTTAACAATGACATTGAATTTAAAGTACAGACACATCTTTTATTTACTTTTATGCTTTAAAAGCTCTTTCAGAAATAAATTGTGCAAAAACGTGTTTACTCCACTTACTGCTAATAATTTTCCCCTTACACTTATAACTGTGTTTATTTGTAGAGCTAGGTCCTGTATTGACTTTTTATAGCTGGCACTGCAGAAAGATAAATGTTCAGTGATAATGCAACCACTAAAAAAATAGAAACTAATTGCTCTTCCCGGAGTAGATATGAGAGAGGGAGGGAATAAACAAATCAACATTTATTTCCCACCCATAAACCTTGGTACTCCAGAGATTCTGAACTGATGCAACACCCTCACCCACTTAACTTCCTATCATTCTGCACCTCCTAATCAATGAGCTGGGCATTTTTCATTCTGTTTATTAAAACTGTTTCCTCAAACTTTGCACTTGTACAATTTTTTCAAAGCTGGCACACATGACTTTCACCCGATCTCTCAGAATTTCTTTTTCGCTGCAACTTCTGAAGCAAAGCCCTCATTGCATCTTGGGGGCTTCAGTGACACAGTCATGCTGTGGATGATAAGGGTGATAAAGGGGTACAACATGTCACAGCACTGATCCCAAAGAGGTCCAGATCTCATTCTCAGCTGTCCCAGCTCTGATAGCTTTAATCCCCACAACTACAAACTCTACCTGGCTATTGATTTTCTGTTGCTGTGGGCATTTAACTTGCAGAGATGGATGAAGAGAGAAGGAGGGAGGGGAAAGTAAAGGAAGAGTTACTATTCTATCAAAGGCATCACTTAGACTTACAGGACAAACTTAAGTGTTGAAGACCCTAGTACCATAATCTGAAAGGTACTGCACCCAATCAGATACAAAAGGCAGCCTGCGATTTGTGTTTAGAGCCTCCACCCACGCTGTGAATCCAGAAAGTCTGGGCTGAAGCTGGTCTCTTTGTTAAGTTGATTTATGGACACAAGCTCATTACTTGTGCTCACATTAGTACTACTCTGGCGTTCACCAGCAACATTTATCCCACTTTATCTGATGTAGAATGAGGAGATCTGGTAATTACTACTCACATATTTTTTAACGTGGTCATCAGTATCATCCACACACGACTCTCCATTTGTCTGCTTTAGGCACTAAAGAACACCACGTGTCAGCTTCATGTTTTATTCCATGCCTTTGCTTGAAAACACAAAACCTACCTCAGCTACCTCTGGTCTATACCAGAAAAACTGCAGTTTGCTGATTCATTAGCATACCTACCTTTCTTAAAAAAGCAGGAAAGTCTTACCTGATCTCTGCTGTACTAACACACACTTTATGATCAGACACACTTGGGAGAAAATAACATATTCAGAGTTTTAATTCTTAAAACCCAAAATAAAATAATAATAAAAAAATTCCACAAGTGGGAGTACTACTGAAGAGTCTGAACTGGACTCTTAACAACATGTGTTGAGCATGTGTCTAACCCAGAAGACACAGTCTATCAGCCTTGATGGAATGTGATTCTGTGACTGGTATTTGCTAACCCTGCCGGAGGCATGTGCTGACATCTGTTAATGAATATGGGGAACAATGCCCTATCTGCAGAAAGGTCTTGCTTCTCACACTCACAAAATGAAAGAAAAGAACACTTGCCCAACAAGCATGTAGACCTGCACACTGAATAATAAACTGCAGTCTGTTTCCACGAGGAAGTGTACATCACACAAGTCAGCTTTGCGAATTTATTTTCCTGCTAATACATTAAAAGTGAAGTGATGGCTAACTCATATAAACTGGAATCTCCATCTCTTTCATACTCCTAGGGAAAAAATGCTGCATCAATTTGCATCAGTAAATATATGGGCAGTACTTGAGAAGAAACATACGTTTAGTTAAAACTGCATATCTGTCACACATACACTTACACTTGCTGTTGCATTAGAAATGCTTGTCTCTGACATTAAACTATAGCCGTTTATTGTTAATCTCTCATTCTGTCAAGAAACTTTATTTAAAACATTTTGTGATCAGACACCCTAATAACTTGTAACTAGTAAAATCTACCTCTTAATTTCCCAATATGTACGTATACGAAATGAAACTAATCCTCAAGAAGATTAATATTTTTATGCTTAATAAACTGTGTGTATTTTAATAAGCTATGGTTATAACCCACATCCTCCAGTTAAAAGAAATAAATCCAGATGTAAAATAAAATAGCCTGAGCAAAATGTAGATAAAATAAAGTAATCACAGACCTACACAAACATAACAAAGAAATTCCAGCATCAAACCACGACTTGCTATAATAGTTGCAGACAACTTGCTATCACGAAAGTGGGCTTCAATCAATGACTTTATTTCTTGCTACACAATTGCCTTGTGTTAATTTAAGAGATGCAGACAAAAAATATTTATTTTCCTGACATGAAAACATCATTTTAGAGAAAGTTTTAAGGAGAAATCTAATAATTTAACCTTCTTCCTGTTACCCTTCCATATTAGTCCCTCTCTTACGCTAGGTAAACTAGCAAAAGCAGAACAACCAGAGTTTTAGATAAAAAACTGCAATAGCAGGTTGTATTTTAAAAAAATTAGAATTTTTTTCTTTTCATTCCTGTAATTTCTTCTAAAACTATAGCACATAGAATCATAGAATCATAGAATGGTAGGGGTTGGAAGGGACCTCTAGAGATCATCCAGTCCAACCCCCCTGCTAAAGCAGGTTAGCCTACAGCAGGTTGCACAGGAATGCGTCCAGGCGAGTTTTGAATATCTCCAGAGAAGGAGACTCCAC
>VZSC01009023.1:164865-220406 GCA_013398225.1 Steatornis caripensis | reverse complement strand
CGATCACAACCCTCTGCGCTCTGCCATTCAGCCAGTTCTTGACCCACCTCACTGTGCGCTCATCTAAGCCACTCTTCCTGAGCTTTCCTATGAGGATGTTGTGGGAGACAGTGTCAAAAGCCTTGCTGACGTCAAGGTAGACAACATCCACTGCTCTCCCCTCGTCCACCCAGCCAGTCATGCCATCATCGAAGGCTATCAGATTGGTCAAGCAGGATTTTCCCTTGGTGAATCCATGTTGACTACTCCGGATAGTCTTCTCCTCCTCCATGTGCTTAGAGATGACTTCCAGAATGAGCCATTCCATCACCTTTCCAGGGATGGAGGTGAGACTGACTGGCCTGTAGTTTCCCGGGTCCTCCTTCTTGCCCTTTTTGATGATCGGAGTAAAATTGGCTTTCCTCCAATCCTCAGGCACCTATAGAATTTTCCATCAAGTTTAATCTTGATACACATGGAATCTGAACAATAGGATTTAAAATGTTTTTTGACCTCAAGAAATTTATGTTAAGCTTTGTATATCATATGAACATGATAGGTCCTGATCTAAATCTGTTTCTTTGTTTACAAAAGTTAATGTTTGCACTATAAACTGCTAATTAGTCTGTAAAACACCTAAGACATTACAAAGATTACAATCTGATGCACAATAATTTTTAACTGAATGAGATAGATTGATAAATGGTGGAATTCAGTGCAGCCTTTGTATTATTCCCTCCTGCCCCTTTTCAAATTATGAAGCTTACATAATGCGGTTCCTATTACAAGGTTCTGGAATTCTTGTTTCTTCAAGAACGACAGAAACAGTTTTTTGATACATATGACTAAAGCTTGAACTGATAAAAGGTGCGAAACCTGCTCGTTTACTTTCATATGCATGTGTGAAATATTCATATAGGAGGAAAAAAGGGAGAAAAAATGCATTGCTCTCAGATCAAACAAATTTCAGAGAGGTAGGACTGAAGCTATTGTCTTAATTTCCCTATTGTATTTTTCTTAAAAGTGTTTCCAAATTAATCTTAAATGAATTCTAATCTTCAATCTGTACTGAAATCGCTTCATTCACAACTGAATGATCTTGTGTGCATAAAACATAGTACTATTCTTAAAAACACAGACACTTAAGGCTTAACGTAAGACACAGAGAATATCACAGACAAATTAAACCAAAGGTTTCTTCCCGTGTCCTCCCTTCTTTGTACTTTTTATAAAAAGACACCAGAAGGCAGGTGCGAGGAAGGGACTGCACAGGTCTGACAAGAATCATTATTGTCTATTGGGAAGCATTTGCATCGTTCCTTAGATGTCAAAATGAATTATTGAGCATATGAATTATTTCTTCCTGCCTTTGTTACTCTTAAGTAGTAGTTTAGCAATAAAGAAACAAAACAAACTCTAAAACTCAAGAATAAAGTGTTCATAGCTTAAGCACATAGTTGGGGCATAAACACATAATCCAAGGCTAAAGAGACAGTACATACAATTTGGACCACTTGTGTGGGCAATATCCCCGTTGCAGAGGATCAATGTGAAAAGCAATGAGAGCAGTCATCCTGGGCCAGAGCAAGTTCTCATCAAGGCCAACAAAATACTCCCAACACTGGCCAACAGATGATGTCCAGACTGCACTAAATACCTATATATTTCATACCTCCCCAGCATATTCTCACAAGAGCCACCATTCTTTTGTATGGCCAAAGGTTCAGGATCTTTGTATTTAACAGAGAACGATGGATTTTTCTTCATCGGTCAGTCTGATCATTTTCTGAACTCTTGTAAACTTTTGGAATTTGGTGCAATATAGTCTGCGGACACTGAGTTGTATAGCTTCGTTCCCAAGTGGCACCTGCTCCTCCGCATTTCTAAGCCTGACACATGACAATATATACCAGACATACAATTTGTACCATGAATTTCGTAGCTAAGAAAGTAATTTATAATCTATGATGCTACATTGTTTAGAAGAAGAGTGATAAGAAGTGATACAGCTGATTACAAGGGTGTAGTCATCAAATATTTATCAAATCAACATTTTCACCTTTGTTCCTGTGACAGTCAGAGGCAAGAGTGCAGCTTGTCAACCCCTCAGAGACAAGATTCTTTTTTGGAGACAAATTTACTTGTTGGAGAAAAAAGTAAATCTTGATTTCTATTATTCCACTTTGTAATTTTAATCAAAACAAACACTTACGTAAAAGAATTATATTAAAATCTCTGTTTAAATGCATCTTACCAGCTCCCCAAGGAGGCTGCCACATAAAAAATCCTAGACAAATGAAGGCTGCCTAGCTTTCTACTGTACAAGGACTGAAAGAAGCAGAATACAGACCTCAAGATCTGTCCTTTCATTTTGTATATTCTGATTAATAACAAGACAATACAAATGAAAAGTCTTTTATTGTGCTTCAAAGATATCTTAGACTTTTATATTGCTTAGCTTGTCCTGTGCTTTTAGGGATTTACTTTTCATAATCAGAAAGTCATTTCTTCAGGAACACTCTTCTACTACTCAAGCTTGATCTCTAAGGCTGTTGAGAGGTTATCTATGCCCCAAAGATGTACTGCAAGAATTTTTACAGGGAAGCAAACATAACCAAACTTGTTTTACACCTGCTTTTTCCTACCACATGGCAAGAAACACCTGTACAGTCTTCTACTTCCTTCCCTCAAATGAAAATTCTTCTCCTAAATTATGCCTTTCAAGCTCCCAGGAGCCACAGGCAATTTAAAGCTTTGGTGTTCATCAAACTTGCAGACAACATGCTGAACAGCTGGAGGTCATTTGCTTTGTTTCCCTAACTTTTCCCTTCAAGAATGAAGGGGGGAAAAATATAATTATTTTGTACATTAAATATGATATCTGAAAGAAGGCAAGCCAAACCATGCTTTTAAATATATTATCAACAAGTTTTGATTTATTAAGATGCTAACTTAAGTATAGTGATGTATCTATCTACTTTAGCTTTTACATCAAAGGAACAAAGCAGCTTGAACCTTCCAAATCCTTTAAAAAAGGTTAACAGGTTTTTGGATTACAGAAAGAAACAGGCCAACAGAAAACTACTGCCTTTTGCTAAGCTAATAGATCATTTTTGCTGTGTTGCTGAATCAAGCTGTTTAACTGTTTTTTCCCATTTCGTCAGTTATTTTGCCTTTGTTTACGAACTAGTTCTGTTAATGATTAAACATCTTCAGCTTCTTAGTGCATTTTCTCCCTTACTCACACCTTGGCATGTTTTAACTCAGGCATTTAAATGCACTTGAATATATATTAAGAGATCTTTTGTTAGATTACAGAATGGTCTGAGTAACAGCACATGAATATTTATGCTCTATTTAAATCATAGCTATAATTGATGTAAAAAATACATCCTGACACAGCTCCCAAAATATACCCTCCAAAGTTCCCAAAACGTTACAGATATGTGACTACTAAAGCCCTCTGCTCTAATAAGCAGCTCTGTTTGAGACAGCAATTAAGCTGATGCTTTACAATTAAGCACATACTAAGCCGAAGGATTTAGGTAAATGGCTAAATGCTTTCCTGAATTGACACCTAACTGCACCGAAGTCATTCAACAAAGCAATGAATCTGCATGGACTACATAGTGGTGTAAAATTATTCATTATTATGCTGATGTCAGAGCAAAACTACCTCACCCAAAGAAGAATGTGTGAACACAGCATTTTGTTATATGAAACATGATAAGGAGTAACTTCATACTGAGAATCATTCATTAACAATTTTATTGCAGTAATTCCTCTTATGACTTTCACTTAATTATTCTGTCTCCGGGAAACTGAACTACAGATATCTCAGCGGTCAATACTTGACTCTTAATCCACAAAAGGAAAGGGTTAAAAAGCTTTTACTTTTATGAGCGGGCACATTTTATAGCACAAAAGAACAAATTATTACCATTATTAACATTTTAAATATGGTTCTTTGGTCCATTAGAAGGTCATGACATCACAATCACTATCCCCATGCTAAGCAAGACAAAAAACGAACGAGACTTTATTAATATGCTACCATTGATCTTACCAGTAATCTGAACGTAGGTGCCAGCATGTAATTCCTATGTTTTTAAACATGAAAGCTTAATTCACTTCACCTATGTAATTTTCTCGCTTTTATGCGCTGAGATGATGCTCTTGATTAAATACTCAGACAGCAAGAGACTAAATTGGCTCCACTGGTTAGTATCAGTTATGTATGTGCATGCTGCATAGGAACACAGAGTCTGTTCAGACGTGTGCGCTTATAAGACGTGGGGTATGGAATACCTACTCTTGTTAATGCCTTACAAATGAGTAAACTTGCGTTAAGGCTAATTGAAACCTATTCTTCCTTTCAAAACCAATTATTTTAAACTTCTCAACCTGAGAAATGGAGATCATTTTCCAGTGCAGCACAATAGAGAAGATGACTTCTTAATATGTTGGGGTTGACTGGCTAAACATTGTTTTACTCATTTCTACAGCCTTAAAATCAGATTTTTTTGTCTGCTGAAAATTGTTACTTAAATTCTTCAAAGTAGATACAACTCAAGAATCTCCATACTGCTGTCTAACACTACAAAAAACCCACTCCTGTTCCCAAAATTTTGTTTGGTCACAGTGGTAGCAAGTTCACAAAGCTAAAAATCGGCCACTTAGCAAGCTGAGTTCTTCCATCAACAAATGCAGAAAAATACTATCTTGACATGAACCATTACTTTTTAGAACAGATTACATTTGATGTGAAACTCCCAGATTGTCCCAAGAAGCAATTCTTATATTCAATAATAACTTAAGGAATCCATACTCTGAAAAAAAGAAATCTTAAAATTTTTTTGTCACTCCATACTGATTTTTATGCTACAGGAAATATTATGAAAATTACATTAATAGTACCAACAAGTTTTAGAGAGTCATGGTAGGTATTGGGAGGAAATTACCTGTTCAATCACCTTCTGTGCTCTACTTTTTCCTTTGCCCATATCAGGTATAAGCTGAATATGCCTTTACATTTTAAAGACATTGGGCTTGTTCCAGTTTTATAACAACAGTAACCACACACTATACAAAAGGAGATTAGAAGCTAAAGGAAGAAAAGCACTACTAAGTCATTTAGATTTTTAAGAACACAGCAGAGAAAGGGGATGTTAAGTTAATGTGACAGCTTGCAATTTACTTACACACAATCTGTAGACAATGTCCACCTCAGAAGGGCTACTAGATCAAGTTTCACCTTCTGTTGCAGTAGAGCACAACAGGGTGCAACTCCCTGCTTTCAGCACGTAAATACATTGGATGAATAGGACACCATCNAGCTTGCAATTTACTTACACACAATCTGTAGACAATGTCCACCTCAGAAGGGCTACTAGATCAAGTTTCACCTTCTGTTGCAGTAGAGCACAACAGGGTGCAAGCAACTCCCTGCTTTCAGCATGTAAATACATTGGATGAATAGGACACCATCGGGCCTAGTAACTGTAATATTTAGTTCACTTGGTTATCAAGTAGACCGCTTGGGTAGATAAACTCCAGCTAAGCAGAACAGCATCGGCTGTGTGCAAAAATAATAGGGGAAAACCAGAATTAATAAGTGAAGCAGACTGCTGGCAGAAGGAGCATGTTGCCATTTACAAACACAAAGGATCACCCCATGACACGCCCAAGTTGTATATTTGATTACATAGCTGACTGTTTAAATATATGTGATTACTCTATCTATGAAAATAAATGTTATTGATAAAAATACAAAATTAGGTACGCACTCACAAACACACACATGGTGAATAAAAACATGTCTACAATTTTATACTATATACTAGAAACAAACTCTGTATTTATTGTCTAGGCTAGTAAGCTTTCTCTTTTGAAGGACAGCTAGTGCCTTCTGGATCAGGGTTATATAAATAAGCATGCACACAAACAAGCACTTAAATAGAAGAAAAGAGGGTCTAAATGACAACAGGTGGAGCAAACCAGGTATTATTCAAATACTTGTTGATAGGATTCAAGAGTGCTTAAGGCCATCTGATGCTTAGGGCCACAGGAGAAATCAGCAGAGACCTAACCTAGCTAATTGTCTCCCTTGATTGTGATGGTTCTGATTAGAAGAATAATCAGCTCTCAGCAGCCTTTAGGCAAAAATGCCAACTGAGGGCTTTTTTTTGTTGTTGTTTGATGATGACGCACTGCATAATGAATGCCAGATCACATCATTAAACCACTCTTCCAAATATTAAAGGGGTTCCTATACGAACAAAGCCTATAACTCCCTTTGTAATTAGCTTGAACATTCTCTTTCTGTCATTTTTGAGAGTGCGCTCATATAGACTAAAAAAACGCTGATCTCCAGTTTTTCTTGGATATCAAGAACCAGTCACACTTTGTGACTGAAAACCAAGAGCTGTGAAATTCCAGCAGTCCCTGGATCAGCAAAAGGTTAAATTAATGTTAAATTAAATTATTAAGAGCTGGTTGCATATCACACAAACTAATTTGAATTCTTTTTTTAGTGGTGTTTTGACTGATTTTATCTAAATATGTCCATCCACAATAAAACTTGCATTTTCCTTTCTGTAATTGACTACATCATCTCTCTCATTTTTTTCAGTACATGATTTACATTCCCTGTAATCAGGAAAACTTCAAGTCAGATATATTCAAAACAGATTTCACACTATGTTTTCTCAGTACTGCTCTCTTCTGTATTCTGAGACTTCTGGTTTCTGACTACAAGAATTTCATCCTTCCATTAGTTGCTTGCTGCTGTAAAAAATGTGAGTACTCATTTGAATGCAGGGTAATATGTATTGACAATTACATTCCCAAGATAGTAATTTTAAGAAGAACATCTTGCCACTGTTTTTGCATCATGGTAGATTAGCTGATTTAATAACTTTCAAAACTGTTAAGCATATCACACACAAAAAGCTTAAAACAAAAGGAGCAAAAGAACTCAAAACTGCTATTCTTATCATAACTATCTAGCTACCATAAATATTGAAGGAAAAACTTCCAGCTTTCAGTGCTTAAGTTATGCAAGGAGATGAAGGCATCCTTCCACATGGCTGACTGAAAAAGCACACCAAAAGCATGTCTTCAAAAGAATTCTCTACAATGTGACACCAGCAATTTCACAAGGGAAAGTGAAGTCTGAAACAACAGATCTTTCATGTCTTCCCTTTAAGAATGTCCACATTAATAAAATTAAATACCTTACTGACAACAAGGTATAAATGTCTGAAGAGCAAAAAAAATTAAAATCAACACTCACTAAGTACACTTGACACCTGAAGGTAATTACATGCATGGGAATCCTGACAGGAGAGATTTCTCCTGTGTCCTTTTTGAGCTATTTGTCTTCCAGAAAGTTCACCAAAAGAATGTGTCAAACTGTCTATTAAAGGGACAACCAAAATATGCAATAAATACATCCATATTTTAGCCTCTGACCCTTGAAAACTGGCACATTTTTTACATTCTTCTTGTCAGGACAAGCAAGAATCAGCTAGCTGTGCATATCTGCACCCAGACCCTCTCACACTGCTAACAGGTCTTGTCCGAGGAGAGATGTGCTGGACCCTTACATTTACAGCTGTCAAGTGTTGCCGGAAATCGTTTAACCAAAGAAGGAATGAGAAAATGTGTGAAAGAGCTTACTGCAGACCTAGCTTATAGATCCTCTATGTGTCAGGAGACCATATGTCTTTGCCAAATAGAAATTCCCCACTCTCAGAATGCTGTGCAAGTATTGAAAGAGAAAACACCTTTTTCCCAACCCCAACTCTCTCCATTCAAACAAATGTCAACTGACAGAAGATAAGCTGTCTCTCCTCAGCATTGTAGTTGAGGCTCAGAGTACTCTAGAAACAGAATTTTTTTCAGATGGCTTCATGTGAGCTGCTCATTTCACCAAGACTGCTAATGAACTGTAAAATCAACATTTTGGTTCAGTTAACATCAGCATCCCAGCTCCCATAATAGATGGCCACACTGACTTACTAAAGCAGAACCTCTGGTTTTGAGTCTTCAGCGTGTAGATTTCACCTGCATCATTTTGTTGTGCTAGCAGCATTTTCAGTCCATTTTTAATGCGCAGGTACACATGCACCTCCTACACCTTACCTTGGTAAACATACATACATTACTCCAGCTACTCTTCAGATGTGAAATCCAGTAAGGCACTCAACAACACTGTAATTGGAACCAATAGCTAATTAAAGCAACTTTTGATTGTACTGCTTTTTTCATTTATTAACTTTGTTGATGCCTGCTGGTTTACATTGATGTCATTGATAGCAGTAGTCAAGGGCACTGTCTATGCTCCTACAAAGCCTGACCACAGCCAGAATCTGAGCCAGCTCAGGATCTTGCTCCTCTGTCTGTCACCTGGTTCCCAGCCTCCACAGAAATGTTGGTGGACTTCTTTCACAAAGTGTTTGTAGCCCTCTCCTCAACTCCAAAAACTGGTCTCTGGGCTAAAGTCTTCCCCTACTCCACCTTTTGTGCGTACAGTACTAGGAGTACACAGCAATGCTACAGGCAGCAGAAGACCCACTGCTCTCAGAACTGCCATGTAGCCACAAGAGTTCGTCTGAATAAGCAGAGCATGAATTTGCACTACTTTCAAGGTTCATAACAGTAGCAGTATGCAATCAATGTCTGCTTCAGCCAAAACACACATCCCAGACCTTTCAGTACCCATTAAGACTGCAGAAAATTTAAACATCCTCTTGGAATAAATAGTAAAAATCTCAATGTAAACAAATGTTCCTATGAGCTTAACCAAACCACTGTTGACCAAAAAACAGTCTCATACGACGGTCAGTGCAGGAGAGCTGTCTTCATCACTGACTTATTACAACTTCAGGAAATAACTTAGGGTTTTGCACTGTAAATCCCCTCCTGTCAGTAAGCCTTAGATTTAAATCACTGATAAATGTTCTGCAGAGATGGTCTGGATTGGGCCAGCAGAGTTACACACAGCATCTACAAAACTACTCTCATTTTTGTTTCCAGTCAACTCTGAAGGATTTTGCAGGTCAGCATCAAACATTTTCGTTGACACTCAAACAGCAGAATACCTGTGTAGAGTCCTACTATTTCACTATTTGTAGCTAGGAGCTGTAAGATACTGTGGCCCAATCTTAGGATGGAGACAATAGTTCTGCACTCTTGTCTGTTTTGGTCTAAGGCTTTGACAACTCATGTCTGTGTTATTTTCCATCCCGATGGTATTCGCCAGAGCAGAGCTCATTTGGCTTAAACAGAGCACCCACATCAGGAAAGGTACGTGACAGAACACAGCTTTTAAGGCCCTCTAACTTACCAACTGACAAAGTGCAAAGATGCCTTTGCAGACTTTTCAGGAACTTGAATGCACTGAGGACTGCACCTCCCAGCCACTCAGACCTGACTGCATATTACTCTGAGAACCATCAGCTGATGAGCACATTGTCACTGCACTGGGATGAGATCACTACCACAGGGGCTCCCTGTTACCCTGTTTTCTCCTGCAAAGAAGTGAATTTCTGCACGATTTCAACACAAAGAAGGAGAAACTCATCAAGGCATTTTGAGACACTGGAAAAGCACGATTCATTAATAAATACATAAAAGTTAGACCCTACTATGACTATCCACATTATTTCCTCATTCTGGTCCATTACAGCCTGCAACAAAAAGGTGGGTAGATAGCCTCCATGAGAGAAAGCAAGGCATGGAGCAGTAGATTAGGGATCTGAATGACATGGTTCAGTGTTGACCTACTAACAGATTTCCTGTATGCTGTCCTGCCTCAGGTTTTACTTGGTAACAACAGCAGTATTTCACTGTTGTGGGAAAATAACCACTGATGACTACCTTATTTGGATACTATGAGGTCACATAAATATCTAATTAGGAAGATGAGAAGAGCAGTACATCCGAATTTCAAATTTATCTGCTATTCCTGCAATTTCAACACTCAGTTTTATTTTCCGCAATGAATTTTGAGTAGCTGCACAGGCAGGAGACCTGCCAACACCACGAGTATTTTCTGCCACCTGAACTTCACCCAAATCTCTCCATACAGTGAGAAGATACATAGGCTTAGAGAAGAGCATTTCCTATCACCACAGGCATCATCTGGGAGGAACTAGCTGTAGTGTGTAGGATGAATAAACATATAAGCATTACTGCTGCACAAGTAACTTTGGTTCTGGGACATGGCAAAAGCTTAATTCTAATTCAACCGACATTTCTTCAAATTAAATTTTCTTTTTAAATATCAAAATAACTGTTTGACCTTTTGCAACCGTTTTTCCTAAAACCACACAATGAACTGAACATGAATTTATGAATAGCTTTAGCCCACCTAAATCTGATTTTAAAATTATTATTTTCATACAAAGGAAAACAGCTGAAAAATAGAACTCAATGAAACACACAATTTGATTTTCTTCTTCTCTCAACAAATTCTAAACAGATGCTTCAGGAGCCAAACAGAACAGAAGACAGCTCCTTTCACAACAGGCAGAACTCCCCTCATACAATTGGAGAACGTGGATGAGAATTTTATATGAGAAATAACAAAAAAATATTCAGGATCTATATTAGTCAGTGATCATAATACATAAGAGAAGCAATGTGAAGATGGAGCATAAGACTATGTTAACAGAGGACTGGAATTTGCTGTAACAGAGATCAGTTTCAGCAGGGCAAGGGCTCAGTGGTCAAGAAGAGTCCAAAACAACCTTCTCCTCTTTCTTCATGACTGCTTCTGCAATGTCTAGGGCTCACCTCCACTCCAGGTGCCTTCCTGCTTCATGGCTAGGGACTCCTCCCAAGGGCAGCAGCCTATGTCCCTCTCTACTCCCTCCGCACTCCCGGCTGTGGCTTTAGCACGATGGCTGGGATCCAGCGGGAAGAAGAGCACTGCTTGGTGGCCAGGATAAATCACAGGGGAATCCTTGCTGCCTCCCTGCGGACCGCATCAGGACTCCAGGACGTGCTTGCCAAATGCATGTCACTGGGGATAAGCAGCACACAGCAGTTCTGCCTAGAAACCTGGCTGGAAGAATTTCTCTCCTTTTTAACCTATTTTTAAACTATTATTTTATTTTGTTCATAATGTTTTGTTTAGGTGCTTTGCAGCCTTGCTGCCACACTGTAAAGTCTCAAGTGTGCACGGTTATGAAATGCTTCAGGGACTTAGTTTGCAGAACATAAGGTAACATCAGCTTTGTAATTTAATTCCCAGTGCATTTAGCACAGCTGAGAATTAGAAATAAAATCAAACTAAGTTTCAGAGAGCAAGTTTCACCAGGCAGTGAGGGAAGAAAAGAAAAAACTTTTTGTCTTTTCAACAAGGAACATTGAAGCCCACTCCAGAGAAGGAATGCATTAGCTCCAAGCATCACAGAGATGGGTGACAACTGGCAGTCAAGGACTATACTGGAATTTGCACTAAGTGGATACAGTTATAGCATCAGCTGCCGAAGATCCATGAATGCACGTGTGTGCTTTACAAGGCGAGCAAACAGGGGGCAAGCCAGAGAGTAACAAGCCAGAGAGTAACAGTAACTGCACCGCATTCAACCGCCCTCACGTAACTGCAGAAGTCATTCTAACTTCCTTTTCTGACTGCTTTCATATCCTGTCCTTTCAGGTTGCCATCACCTTACTTGAGCGGTGAAAAAAAGTTACTGAGATAAATCAGGGAACAGGACTGGGCAGTAAGAGCATGAAATTACTACAGAGCAAGCATTTCCCAATTCCTAAACACCTGCAATAAACCAGCAAGTGACACCTTCTAGATTTCATTTTCTCCCTATTTACCAAGCTTGTAACAACATGCTGCTCCTTCATTCATGCTATGAACTGCATCTCAGCAACACAAGAAATACCTAGTGCTTTGTTTTACATTAGCCTGGGCTCTGGCAAGACTGGCCTGCCAAGTCAATGCCTTTGAAGAGAATTACATTCAATAAGCAATTACATCCAGTCATGGCCCTTTTCTGCAAATCAGACAAGATAGAGGCCTTTCCCTACCCTCATTTAACTTTCTGACTGTTACAATGTAAAAGGATTGATTTATAAAGAATTAAGAGTGTATCTGCTTTTTGACTTGGCATCTGCTTTGTACTTACTGATGAGACAAGGAAAAAAATGAAAGTGGATGAAAGAAGGACCTGCTCCCACAAAGGAAGAGGTTGTGGTCTCCATCATTTTTTGCTCTGTCTTCTATTATTGCCAGGTGACTATTTCTGCTCATAAGAGAGTGTGAACTATCCGTATCGCAAAATGGATACAGCACAAATTGATTTGGCAACATCACACAGATATGTTGTGTGAATAACGAGATTCAGTTGCTGCCTGTCACACAGAAAGCACATCAGCTAATGGATTTTTTGAAAAGTCGACTGAGTAACACATAATTCACCAAAGGAAAAATATAAAAAATAACATATACTTTTGATATAACTTTCCTTTGCATTTTTAATAAATTGTTTGCTGGGAAAAATAGTGTTTAAAGTTACTCTGAATCATATTCTGCTTACAATTAACTCTGATAACTTCAAATGAAAAACTGAGACCATCTTGCCCAGGTAACCTTTAATACCAGCTAAATTCAAATTCTTCTGAAAGGGCTTGTGCATTGGTGTGAAACGCTCCAGAAAAAGCAGCAACTCCATCTGATTATCTTCAGTCTTTAATTTCCAGTTATCTAGATCTTTCACAGCTATTTCTAAAGTCAGACAAGGTCATTAAGCAAAACGAGAATGGTAAGCAACATTATTTCATTCTGACCAATTCAGAGGCTATGAACAGTGGACACCAATTTATTCCCAGTTAAAGATGCAGTTCTTTTACATATGGACATTATTTCCCTCTGACTAGCCATTCAAACTGTTCAGTATAAATGGGTGGCTACTGTCATTTCTCAATTACATAAGGTAAGAGGCAAGCAAGTACTATGGGTAACAGAAAAGGCTGGGTAACATACTACAGGATATTTAACTCAATACATTCATGTGGGTTCATAAAGTTTCACTAGGCATGCAATAGCATAGCTCAGCCCTACACTGGCTTCANAACTGTTCAGTATAAATGGGTGGCTACTGTCATTTCTCAATTACATAAGGTAAGAGGCAAGCAAGTACTATGGGTAACAGAAAAGGCTGGGTAACATACTACAGGATATTTAACTCAATACATTCATGTGGGTTCATAAAGTTTCACTAGGCATGCAATAGCACAGCTCAGCCCTACACTGGCTTCAGAGGCACTCAGCAAACGTATCAATATCTTAGGTCTTAGACACATTAGGTAGACTTGAATGCAGGACAAATGTCTTTATCCTAGCTTTCTGCCCTAGAAATACTGACCCCTTGGTAGCTCAAGCTTGAAAGTACTGCCTAGCCTCTCACCCTCTCCATTCCAGAAGGAAATCCCCAACCCAGTGGGATGACAATGGCCCAAGGTAGCACAGCTCCTGATCAGCCTCCCTACCCTGCTGCCCAGCACAGCTCCCCTGCTGCCATACACAGCTCACGGTACTGCACGAGGCAACTGGCTTGACTGTGACCCATGCAGCTTCAACAACCGCAGAGCAGCTTGCCCCATTCCACCCCCTGCACCAGTTGGAGCCTCCCGGAAAGGAGAGGACATCCCAGGACCATGCCAGCTACTTGCTGCTGGGCTAGGAGGCCATGCCTGCATCCAGGCAATCCACATCGACCCCTTGCTCATCATCCCATTGTATCAGCTGCCACTTTAGCTGAAAAGTGTAGTACTGCTGAAAAGTGTAGTAAGTGAGACGGAATCAAGGCTGCCTTCTTATGCAGAAGACCACAGTAACAATCAATTTAAAGCACAAAAGACATTAAATAAATACAGCAATAAGCTGATTAACTGATTTAGTCAAGTTGATTTGTAAAAAAATCAATTATCTAATACAGGCAATACCTTTAAATAACCATCTGTAAACTTATGCAGTGGTTCCTGCAATACTGTAGACTCCAAGGAAGTTAAACTGAGTTCTGAATTCCTCATCACATACTTTTAGTGGTTTGCAAAAAGGCCTGAAAGGAAGGAGGAACTTTCTGCTTCGGGTTACACAAATTCCAGTGTATCCAACATACTATAACCTCTTGATCAATTATTTCCTGCAACTTTTGTTCTTTTTTAGGTTTGCCTTGATATTGCCTGGGTGTATCAGGTGATCAATGAAAGTACAAAAATTGTACTTCATGCTGAAGATCTTAACTGCACGCAGTTATTTGACAGACTAAGACACAGGCATTTTAGATGCATGTAATAAGCTTTTGGCTGAAGCACCAAGACGTGCATTGAAGAATGTAGCAAATAAACAGAAAATAAAACATCTGCTCCATTGCTGAGTTGGTGTTAGTACCGTAAATTCAATTGCAAACTTTGTTCCAAGCAAGCCACCCATATTGCTGCATAAGAGAGAACAATTTAATACCTAAGGTCTGAACCTGCTTCCATTAATGCCACTGGGAATTGCACCACTAGCTTAAATAAGTTTCCACAAAAACGCTTTCTGGCTGTAGAGAAAAAACCAAACAAATAACCAGCGCCAGGGTGGCTAGAATTTTACTTGTGATTTTCTAATGAGTCTCATGTGTGCTTTTAAACATCTCTTTTCTTGCATGTTTAGAGTAGCCTCTGGTTACTTTACATAATGGGAAAACTTTTGTCTTTCCACTATGCCAGTTTGAAGAAAAGGAAAACAGAGAACCAACATAACCCAGGAAGTTCATTCAAAACAGCTGGACACTAACCCTATGCCTACACAAATGTAGGGTTTTTTAACAAATACAAGGAAGTATTCACATTGAATTGCTTCCCATAAGGAGTGATCCTCTTTCTGTATCTTTGAAACTTACTGTTGCTTTTAACTGTATGACCTCTGTCTGAACAATCCCCAAAGCCTCTTCCCAGCCAAAAATTAAAGAAATTGATCGAATACCTCTTAAATCACTATGTAGCAAGGAAATAGATTAAGCTAAAAATATGTTTTCTACAAAAGCATTCAGAAATAAAATCACTTGGGCTTAACACTGCAGACAGTGTAAGAATGTAATACTGATACAAAATAGAACTGTAAGCAATGGAATGACTAGATCCAGAGTATGTGGTTGAGAAAACTCCTGCCAGAATTGATCTATAAATTATAAATCTGTATATGTTTCCTCATGCAACAGCTGAATATTATGCTTTATATAGTTTTAAGTAAATCCACAAACCTCCCTGCACGGCATTTTCTCTTTCCTTTTCAGGAAGGGAGAGGGAAGCAAAGGAGAGGAAAGGGAGCAACAGATCTTCATCTGAAAATGCTACATTTGTACATGACTCATGATCTGTTTTAAAGGTATGAGGATGCAGTTATTGAGCTATATATCTGGGAATAAAGTGTTTAGCTGGCAAATCTCTTCCAAACACAGCAGTAATTTTCTTATGCAGGGTCCACTTTCAGTAAGGCTGGGAACAGGAGGGGGTTTAAGTGTGAAGGAAAGTTACTCAAAGCAATACATAAAATTTAAAGAGCACTGAAGAACTTAAAGTATGAAAAGCTTTTAAGATACAGTAAAAGCAATTACTTGCTGATACAGCATCAGTAGGAAATTTATGACACACAATTTTGCTGAGAGACAAATAACAGGCACTCTTGCACTGGAGCAAGTTGCTACAAAGTATTTTGTTCCCAGCTTTGCCCGTAAAATGTTGTAGCTTTTCATTCCCTGGATGGCACATAATTCCATTTCTTGACTGAGGTATTACAGTGAGCCAATACAACTCAGGCTTCCACCACACTCTCAGCTGTCCTAAATTCGGAAAGAAAGTTGCTGCAGGTTGCAGCTCCTCAACCAAACTGGAACAAACTTCAGCTGAAATAAACTTCCTTCCTCAATTTCTCAATTACTACTTGCTTCAGCAGAACCTGGGATTAAATCAAATACTGTATATGGCAGGTAATTGTCTCACACACAGAAGAAAGAATGTAAACCGAAGAGATAAACATCTGGAGAAGAGTTTACTGCTTCTCATTTCAAGCTCTATTGTTTAACAGAGATGGGCTGGCATTTCATGGCAGGCCTGTGCACCCCTGGCTGAGGAACGGTATCTGTTTGGAATATAAAACTCTTGTGTTTAGTCCTTAGTGTCAATGCATGGAGCTGTGGGCAAAACAGCACTGAAAGGTTTGTACCTATGACCCAAACATAACCAAGGCATGTTTCCTTCAGTGGCCATTCTATAATACACATTTTTGCTTTCCACCAGGCTGGTATTTTCACAGGACAAGCAGGTGACTACAAGTGTCCCCTAAACACAGGAATGTTGCTGAACCTGTTGCTTTTGAAAACTACAGTTGTTTCTTCTACTAATTCCATTGCTTCTATAGACCAGCATAGTCTTTCACTGGCTTAAGAACTACACAGAAATGAACCAGCACTTCTCTCTATCCCTCTCTCTACTCCCTTGAAAAGTTCTTCAGCTTCCTTCTCCTCCTTAAAAAGAGAGAGTAAAATGAAACATATTTAAGATTCTCTTATGATACCTATTTAAAACTGAAAACAAAACCTCTGGCAAAGGAAAATCATTGATGTACTCTTTTTGCAAACATGGCTTAACATGTTGGGCCAAGCCAGACTATTAACTATAGTGTCATGGTAACTACAGAAAGAATTCAGAGCACTCCAGCTGAAAGCATATGAGGCAGATAATCAAAATACTTATTAGACTTTGCCCCTAAGTAAATTTATCATAGGTTGCAGAAAAAATTTACTGATCACTTAATCATGCAGAGTTCCCATCAATTTCTATTCCTAGTCTTCTAAGGGGATTTCCACTTAACAAAATGAGTTTGTCCAAACACATCAGCCTCACAGCTTAGGGACAGCAAAGAATGTAGAGAAAAAACAGACCAAGGTCATGGCAAAACAGTCCTCCCAGATTCCTGGGGAGGGAATGCATAGCCATGCTTTTTACACCCCTTGCCTCCTACACCATCCGCTGGAGAAAGTCGCACAGATCACATCATGTATCCTGTGACTGTTACACTTACGAAACTGTAACTGGGGCCCACAAAAAGAAGATGTTGAGACCAAGTGAATGAGCAGCTATATGCATATGCATACATGCTATCATAGAAAATCTCAGGTCAGACTCTCTGTAGTTGTTAAAGAGTTCATACACATCTTGTCAGGGGCTGTGAACAAGTCTAAGCACAGCCAAAGTAAAACTCAATATCTCACTTAGGTCTGTTAATTCGAACATGGAAAGTCAAAATGGGCACGTACTGATCTTTATTTCTGAATATTTCTTAGTGGGGATTACTTCTCTTTTGTGTTGGTTAGGATATATCCAGCTCTCACACACACTCGCAAACAGAGCACATTCATCTAGCGCTTGCTGTGACAATCACCTGCACAGTCACGAAGACAGCACAAATTCTAATTTGCATGGATGTTAGAAGAGAGTGTTCCAGCAGATGCAACAATACAGCAGAAATAATAGAGAATTAGGAGAAAATGAAATCAGTGCTTTTTTACAGCAACATATTTTTTTCCAGACTGGATATACTAGAGTAGAAAAGCACATATCACTGAAGGACTGAAGCTAGAAAAATATACAGTGCCTGATACTTAAACTATCATTTCGTATCTCATGTGGTTAGCACCTACTTCTCAGCTGCTTTTACACGTATTTTGCAAGAAACAGGTTTGCTAAGTTGTTGATATGGGATTATTTGCCTTGTCTAGCTTTCTTGATGAGAAGGATGTGTTTCACTATTTCTCTTGGTCTCTGCAGAATTCCAGTTGTGTTTAGCTTGAAAAAGAAAACTAATATGCATGTCAGGTGCACAGCTAGTATAGATTAGATGGAACAAATATATCTACAGAAAATCTGTCTTTAATGATATTTAAAGGAACATTAAAAACACAGATGCTTATTTAATTTAGCAGGAGAACTCCTGAAAATGTTTTTTCTCACAAAGCCTGAAAGTTGAAGCCCAGTTTATCACCAAATAAAATGGGATTATAACACAGATTTAAACAGGTAAGACCCATATCATCAACAAAAAAAGCTGATTTCATTTTAAAGAATCTTCCTCAGGCAGAGAAGAAAGTTTGCTTTTCGTTACAATATTTTTAGCATTTACTTTCAAGAAAAGTGGTGGGAGAAGATGTTCATGAGAACACAAACAATGATTATATTATTATGAGATCAGAAGAAAATGAATTTCATAGTTTCTCACTTGTCAGCAAACTACTTCATCAGATATTAGCTCATGCTAGAAGCGATCCTTTCACAGACATTCCTGAATCATAATTCTGCCAATCAACATTATTTAGAGGAGCGGGCTCATTTTCCAAAGGTGTTTTGAAATACTCCAGTATTCAGTTATCACACTCCTACAACATGAGAAGTTCCCTGGGGTCCTACAGTAAAATCCCTCCTCCTCCTCCCTTTCACACATACATGTATTTTGGTTTTAGGAACCAACTTTGAATCAGCAGCTCTGACAGATCTGAGAACTGAAATTACATGCTAAAATCCACATGACTGAAGATTAACAATTTGTACTTCAACAAAAGAGAACACAGCTGCAATGTGCTTTAGTGATTTAGGGAAAATGGACCTGAAGGGAATTGTTGAAATATAACAACGCTAGTATGCATAGCATTACGTAGCATTAGCTCTAGACAGCTGGTGGACAAACAGTTTTCTTATATAAAATTAATATCCTCACAATATGATGTCTGCTAATCTCCAGTTGACAATGGAAAGACAATGGAATGGAAGCAAGTAAGACAAGGATGGTTTTCTTCTCTCCTTTGTTTTTCCTTTCTTTCTTGTTCTCCCCTGTTCTGGAAAGCTCTGTTCCTCTTGTAGTTTTCCCATCTCAGACAGTTACGGGAGAACCTCCTAGTGAAGGTGCAGCACAACAGAAGGGCATCCCCTTCAGGGAACCTCTCCAGCCAGTAGGTAAGGCAACTTGAAGCAGAAGGAAGGAGTTTTTCCAGTCAATAAATCTATCAATATTTCTTTCCACTTACCTTTCCAGCCTCCTATGGCCCTCCATCATGCTAGAAAGACTCAAACTACATTTTTGACAAATTTTCTTTTGAAACAGTGAATACAGCAGGAAAACACCTGGTAAGCTGTCACACATTTGCACTTGGTGCTAGTTTGACACAAATCTTCCACCCTAGTTGGTCCAAATGACAGCAGTGCACAGTCCACAGACTGGCACAAAAACAAGAATATGCTTCTCCACTGCCATCATCATCAAGAATATTCTCGCTACTGTATTTAGGAAGTTGACCGTGTTAAATGTGTGTTGCTTTGGTGTACACCTACTTATACTTACAGACTTTCACACTTTTTTTCTCTTTGCTCAGCCCCACCAGATAACATGGCACTCAAACCATGTGGCCATTGCTAACATAGATGAGAAGATACTACTTTAACAACTGAAGACAGCAATCCTTCAATGCTTTCAAGGCAAGTATTTGCCTGTTTTCATAAAGTGAAGAGACACTGTGATCATTCCCTATGTTCCTACAGTACATCTGAATGTATAAATGTTGGTGCTCAGCCAACATTCAAATCAATGTCTAAGGGCTGCTTTCATAAAGAACTTGAGCCTGAGAACAAGTTGCAGTCATCTGGAAGGGGAAAACTGCAGACTACCACTGTCAGCCTGACCTTGCCACAGTGTAATTCTTCCATTCTTGCTAATATATCTTTCAGCACAAGAGAAAAGCACAAATGAGATAAAGTAAGCCACTGCCCTTCTACGACAGTGAACATCATCATAGTATTCATACTGTGGAGGAGTTCCTGTTTCTGTACCACAAACTATTTTGCCAGTGCCATTTAGCCTCTAAAAGAAGTTTGACTACCCAAAAGACAATAGAAAAGCATTTCGAGAAAATAAAGATATATACCTAAATTATACCTTCCCAGCTAAAGATACGTCATACGTAGTCTTTCCTTATTCATTGATTCCAAACGTTCTTCCAATGTTAAGAACGTTCTCTGGTGATGAAATATGAAGAAGTGATAATTTCCTCAAATTAGGAGGACATTAACAATTAAATGTTAATGTGAACATTGTTACAGTAAGGCAATTATAACTGTATTCCATGAAGAGCAATAGGAAATAATTAGTCTTATTCTCAAGCGATAGATCTAAGAGAATGAGATTCCCAACCTGAAATTCATCAGACAGGCAGCTCTCATTTCCTAGTCTAAGAAAGAAATCAGTCTTGCTTTATTGGAAAGGTATCCCCTATCTTTCATTACCGAAGCGCACACGCACATTCACTTTCATTTGATAATATCAAGCAGTGAGCTAAAGACATTTTCAGGATATCCACCTATCCCCAAATGCGGGTGCAATATCCTCCTCAAAAACACTGTTCACCTCTTCCAGATGCCTCTAAATGCAAAGTCCACCCAGAACCAAGGAACACTCAAGGTCATTTAGCACAAGAGATTCCTCATATATATGCAAGTAGTCTCCAATTGATGGGACCTAGTTTGAGGAAAAACCTTATTCAGGGACAGATGCAAGGTCATCACATAGCCCAATCACCACTTAAAATTTGCAGTACAAAAAAGTTGGCCCATAGTAACTTGCATGCCAATGCTTGGCTGCCAACGACCTTTACAATCTCAATCTTCCAAGAAAGCAAGAATTGCTTTCCTGTGGGTTATTAAGCTTTGATAAATTAGTGGGGAGGAGGGGAGAGGTAATCTTATTTGTGATTTTAAACTGCAAGGAAAGTCTAAGTGTATTTTTGGTGCAAAGCAAAACAGAATGTAGAAAAAAAAAAACGTAAAGAATGTGTAAGGGCAGCACCAATGCCTCAGTGTCCCCAGAAGCCTGCATTCTTTGCTGACTTCTAGAAGTGATCACTCCACACTCTCCGTATTAAACACAGAGGTACTGGTTGACTGTAATAATTAGGAAAGCTTGCCAAAAAGATGCTAGCACAAGGAATGTGTCAGGTGACAGAACAGTGCCTCCAAGGACTCTGGGACCTGTCAGCCTCTGTAACTATATCCTCCTGGCCTGTCACAGTAGAGTTAATTAGAAACATCTGTAGCATAGAGATCAAGCAGAGGCAGTAGCTGCAGCTTATTTGCACAAGAAAGATACAACTCATGTGGGAGGTAAAGAGGGTAGAATCACAAACAGACACAGATCAGTTACATGAACCTTATCAGTTATCTGAGCTACACGCACTTCTAAAATAAAGCTACCTAAGCAACGAAAATGCAAGACTGACGAAAAGCCTTAACTGTAACATTGGCAAATTGACTTATTGGAACGTTTACGGTGAGAACCAGTCTCCAATGACATGCAAAATGCCATTTGTCTGTTCAGACATTATGGTGTAGGTTGCCTCACATGTTCCTCTGAAAACCAAACTATGTTGCCGTGACCTTACATTTCTGCTAAGGACCGTAGAACAAGCTAAAAATGCTAATTTGTTTAATGACAGATCCTGCTGCTGCACTTTATGGCAAGTAAATCCTTTTAACCGTGAATTCCCTCCTCCCTCCCAAAATGAGATGTACTTTGGGAAAAGTCTCTGTTACAGGTAGAATTAGAATTTTTATTTCTGCCATTCCCAAAGCACAGACCTTTCAGTCTACCCAAGATAATGTGCTACAATATAGCGCTGAATGCTTGCATATTATACATGAAACAGAATTAAAGAAATTCAAATGGTAAAATAAGTTTATGGCTGGAAGAGGACTTGGCAGAGCTGTGCACATGCACAAATACAAGTCAGAGAACTTTGTATTCCTACAACTCTCTCCTCCTATGTCCCCATCAGAAACCAAGAGTTTTCAATAAATTAGTACAGGATAGCTGCAGACTTTTAGGCTCATCCTCTTTTTAACCACACAGAGTGCTTCCTTACCTGGGCACATCAAAACTTGTCACAGAGAAGAAACAAAGTGGAAAAAAGAATCGATTTTGTTTAATCTGTGAGATACATGACTAAAAAAAGCCGAGGATGCAGAGTCCTTAAACTGAGCATGAAGAATTGCATAAGCAAATCACATGATGGAAATATAAATCTGTAAACAATTTTTGGCAGGCATTTTTTAAAGCACTCACATTCTACTTAATTTTAATTTGATACACTACTGGCTCTTGGGTCTCCAGCACATATTCCCCAAGCAAACAGTTGCAGCTGTTTACATGGCTGTTGCCCCAGAGTACCTCAGGCCTCACAAGCTGCCTGTTACCATGCGAGAGGTGGCATGCTATGTCTATGCGGAAACACTTGCCCACGAATCAGTTGTTCCACACTTTGGCCATGCCTGTCCATAACCTTAGCACAAGCAGATTTCATGAGCTGCCTAACAAGGAAAACAAGAATCCCAGGACATGGCCACCTTATGCTACCTCCACGGCTGCACGAGGTTTGGCAGCAAAGTATGATGGCCAGCTATAGGCAGCAAGACCCCAAATCATCAAAGCCACATTTAGTGAAGGTTATTTGTTAGAAATAATAATTTCCCTGAAGATTTTTGTGTAAAGAAGATCACCACCAAACTTCCAGAGAAATGCCTGTTTGCTGACTGTAGTCCTCCTCCCTCCCACTGGTGTTCAGCAGTCCCACATCAGAAAGTCTTCAGCTTCAAAGCTCACGAAGTCCCAGTTCTTCTTTAATTCATTTGTACTTCCTCCTCACGTTGCTCTTTTTTTCTTTCAATTCCTATTTCTTCTGCTCAACCACTGGGAAATTTAGAAAGGTTTGTATTACCACATTGCCAGGGAACAATTTATGGTCATGGTACTTAACTAATTATCAGATTTTGACATGTATAAACTGTTTAAACAGAGCTTTATTTTTTTCTATAAAAGAAAAGCCCTCAGCACTTACAAGAAATATATAGAGCTGCATGAAATAGCAGCTGAAAGTAGCCACGCTACTGCTCGGTGAAGCTGGGGAGGTAGTAACTCAAGACTGCAAAGATTTACCCACTTTGGTTACTGATTGCTCCAAGTGTGAATGTTACTGAAATCTGTAGCCCAGCCTGCAGCAAGACAAAACTACTTGGTTGAGCAGAATGCAAAGATTATGGTTTTCAGTGTTTCATTTTCATCAAAAAAAAAATGCCATCAGCAGTTTTGTAATGGCAAAATCTCACCAGTTTATTCAAATTTGGAGTGTGAGGACCTAAAACCCCTGGCAGGAAGTCAAGAATGACCATAGTATCCAGGCACTCCTTTAATAATCTATTACATGTAAGGTACATCCTGGAAGAAATTTAATAGCATGTGCTGAAATGGAATAATGCTTTCTTTTTCCAGATCACTTTTGCTGATCTGAAATGTCTGCATCATATACCATTGCAGAAACACTTAAACCAACAAGGATATCAGTGTGTGACTTAATAAGGTGCCTAAGCAAGACACTTGCTCATACACAGGCTACTTAAAGCAAAGATATGCAAAAGTAGAAACAGATTTTTTCAGGAGTTTGTTTTTAGGGGTTTTTTTGGTATGTCCTTTTGGCAAAAAAAGCATTCCCTATGGAAGGAAAATCACTTTTCTTTCACACCACAAGAGACTGCTGGCTGTTTCAAGTGCTTTCAAAACCAAAAAATAACTGTCATCAATGTGTTTCTTCTTTAACAGTCGTTAGAAAATACAAGCATTTTCAAAATACACAGGTACAGGACACACTCCCAACCAGAAGAGAAATTAAGCATTTGTCAAGTGCTCAATTACACAGAATTCTAATTATAAAAAAACCCTATCTAGATGTAGCCATTCCGCCTAAACCTTTCCAAATCCATACTCTCTGTGTCAAGTTAATGCTGTGTCCACACAGTGTAGGCTGAGCTCCCTATGGCTTCCTAACTCAGTTTAACAAGCCATCAATTAAAGGCAGGTATTTAGAGAAAGCAAAACTGATTGGTTGCAGAGGGATTTCTGGACATTTTAACTGATACTCGCTGAAAATACATGAGAAGGATTTCAAACTCAGAAAAAAATGACTGCCAAAAGCCCTGACAGATATATAATGCCATGATAGAAATACTACACACTATGTCGTATCTAATAAGCCACTTGAGCCACATCACACAGCTGTTTTTGTTACACTACAGTGCCAAATACAGTCCCCTCTCTCTTTACCTCTTCCTCACTTTAAATTTTTAAAAAAACAAAATTAAACTAGCAGTTTTGTGGACACCACCTGTACGCAGAACCCAAGTTTTACCCTAAACTGAAGTCACAAAGATGAGGTAAGTAATCCTGAGAGTGAACGAAAGTTTTTAGTTGCTTTTCCAAACTCATTAGGAAAGGGCCTGATTCCCACAGGTTTACCCAGAATAATTAGCAGCAACAAACACTGGTAGGATTTCAGTGTGTAGGTCAGCCTATGGGATTAGTCCAAAGGTTTTGTAAATTTCAGAAGATAGCTACACAGATGTCTGGAAAAAAAGAAAAAAGGCTATATAATGGATGCAGCCAGAACCATTTAGTAGTTTCGAATTTCTAAGACTCCTACAACCAATAAATTTTATGGCAAAAGTCATGAAAGTCAGAAGGTAAAAAAATATATAGCATAAAAGTTGCAAATTTCTAGACAGCTTGTAAAACAGTGGTAATGCAAGAGGGAAATGGTAAACACACTAACAAGAGTTCATCAGTCTTAATAAATCGGACTGGGTCACACAGGTTTACTTCTGGAACCCATAAGGGTCCTAAGGATCTAATTATTTCTGAAAAAAAGTCTGAGATTTTATTCCCTTCTACCCCTCAACAGATTAGCTCATTCATCAGACACCATTTTTAACTGAAATATACTCCTTTTAAGAAGCTAAGGTTTGTTTCTTATTGACATGATAGAGTACTATGTACCATATGTTCTTCCAAGGGAGCATTACTAAGCAATATTAAACACGACAACCTAATGGAAGTAACACAAAATGTATTTCTTAGGATAAGTACATAACAAAATTGGTCATGGCATCAGAAGAAAATGTCAGATTAAGATCAAGAGCTTTCACTTTTAAATTTCTACTTTACTGCAGACTACAAAATCTTCTTTTCTATGACCTTGCCAGGGGAAAGACAGGGCTATATTGTCACCCTTACAGGGAGGCAATCATCCTCCTCACTAAGCAGATTTTTAGTTCATTGGGCCTGACATAAAATTGACAACTGCTGCTTGTTCATGTTTTGTGAACAATGATTTTATAGTGCTGCTTATGTTGGCAACTTCAGAAATTGTAAGTAACAAATGCTACCTTTGTGACCGACAAAAATAAATAATGAGTAACACATCTGTAACTGCAGGGTACATATGTAAGCAAACGCATTGTAATGGGTAACAAAAATAGCACTTTGTTTTGATTGAGGTGCTAATTACAATCTGATTTGCCTATTTAAAAGATGTAATTGAGCAGACCCTATGTTACCAAGACTCACAGGCTGATTTCACTTTTTAGGAACCAATATACTGACCTCAAGACCTGAAAAATGAAAGAATGAGTGGGAGTAAGAGGTCTGTAAACGTACCCCTGCTCTTTGTTACTTTGGCCAAATAATTTGTGTTCACATGAGGTGCTTTTTTGCTGAAGATGCCACTGCAGAACTGGCTAGGTACCCCAGCTGCCAAACAGGGCATTACCAGACAGCTTTAGAAAGTAGGACATGACACAGTAGTTGCTTTTGAGAGTGTCTTTTCCTCCTCCCTTCCTTTACCTAGTTCCTTTTTTCCCCTTCCAAATCCATTGCTTTGTTTTTTGAGCTACAAACCTATATTCCATAGTAGCATACTTAAGAAATTCAACTTCAAATACAGCAGATGATCACCACTGAAGATACAACATTGCAAAAAGATTTGTATTCATTAAAAACATAACAAAGCAAAACAAGCTAGACAGACGTATTTTCATAAGTAACAGCAGAAATATCAACAACTCCCAAGTTCTGCACTGGTTACATATAACAGAATGTCATGTGTGTCCCATGGAAAGCAAAAATCATTATGAAGCCCAGAGGAAAGATGAGATCTCCTCCTCCCCTCACCTCCAGAAAGCAACGGATGAAGCCTCAGCTAAATGATATATCTACTATGTCCTTATTATGTTAACTTGGCTATATATTCAGTGCCCCTCAGATACTACTTAAAAGCCCTTGGGCTATTGTCTAAATTGAAATGTTCATTATTTTTGGTATTTCAGTACTATTAAAAATACAACCTGAAGTCATAATGGGATTTCTCACTTCTCGTTTTCTCTAAGCAAAACTATTCTCATACTTGTGCAGGCACTCTGAAACACTACTCTCTGACGTTCTTATCTGACATGAAAGTTTATGTAGGGTTCCATAGGGTCATATCCCACATATTGCTATATATATTAAAAAAGAAGTCAAAAAAGAGGCATCTATATTGCTGTATTTCTGTAGAGTGGCAAAATTCCTGGTATTCTGTCCAATACCACGTAATAAGAATATCTTCTTACGAACATGACAATACTGAACACATCTGATGAACTGTTTAGGCATCGTGCAGAACAAAAAAAATAATTTATCAAACTAGATATAATTTATCAAGTTATATTTATCAAATTATAATCATAAATACTTACATTTATTAAAGCTACTGGCTTCCTAAAGGAAAGCCATTTCCGTACATGGATAAACGTGAGAGTATCTGGAACATTTGCATGACTTGGCGTGTTACCCAATTTGCATGTCAACTGACAGAGAACAACAAAAATCCAAAGCTGCTGAAACACTTACCGTGCCTAACACCTGTCATTGCTATTCCCCTGTCCAGCCAACCTCCCGCAACGCACACAGTCAAAGCCCATGCAGTGTCCCTGTTTGCCTGCGTACCCTGCAACCACCCGGATGCTGGGTGAGCTAATTAGCAACTTGTCAGCTCACTTGTGCACAGCTTAGCATGGAGCTGGGCACAGGGCAACAACAGGAATCCCTCTGGGCCTTGTCAGGACATCATTTGGGCAGTGTAGCCTGTGATAGCAGAAAAAGAAGCTGGTATTTATACACATGCATTAGAAGGCGGCCTGCCTGTATTGGGCTTAAGACGACAAAATGTCAGCTTCAATCATCTGACAGGCTCTGCTCTCCCTCTGTAACCTCTTTCTTTTTGGCTGCTCTTTTTTTATATACACACATGACACCAACAGAAAAATAAATTGAAAAGAGCACTGAGGCAGAGTGTATTTCACGCACTGGTGCCAATGTTTCATATCTCACGAACCTCGGGAAAACAATTCATTGAACTAATTAGTTTACAGTGTTTAAGCAGCTTGTTTCCCGTCTTTAATCTTCTTTATGTAATACTGCGAACAAAGCCATATTATCTTCTGATTTTTTTCGTATACAGTTTAACAAATATAATCTTTTTTTCTCCTGATGATTACTATATTTTGAAATCAAACTACCCTACCCTCCCTTACTTTTTTTCTTCTCGGGGAGAACAATACAAACAGCACCAATTCATTTGTTTTTCAAAAATCTTGAAGATTATACTACATGTTTTCATCTTCTTTTTTTTTCAATCTTATCCAGTTAATTTAATTTCTCAATTTTAGCTATACCTCAGAAAGCAACTGTGCTTGCCTTCCTCTGAAAATACAATGACTGCTTGTCTCCTTGATGGGTCCGAGTAGTCAAAGAGTGTCCCTAGCCTACAAACTTTGTTCAATTTGTTTTAAAAAGTACTGAAAAGCTAACAATAAGTAGTTAAAAATAAACCAAGCAAACCTTTAAATCCGAAACAGGTTCATCTTTTTACTTTCATTAGCAATGAAATAGAATTAGAAGAAATTGAATTTGAATTAGAAGAAAACATATAAATAAACAAACAGATGATACAACCCCTATTTAGAAGTCTGGAACCATGTCTATTTCCTAATTCCCTTAAAAGTGCCTTTGGTGATGTTCAGGACTGTGAGTGTGTCCGGAGCTGGCTCAATCATAGCAGCTGACTACCACTACCTCTATTTCACACTGGGGTCCAAAAGAGAGCTTTGCAGACAGCTAGTTATATTTTCAAGTCAAAATGTATGCTCAAGAGTATTAATGGACAGCTGGGGACTGCAGCTTTTTAAGTGATTTCAACCAGGGTCACGGGAGGATTTTCTTTTATTCGCAACATGTACAGCCAGGATTGGACTTTTTGCAACACACAGTCATAGCCACCGTCTTTTTGAAGTACAGAATGGGAGATCGTAGTATACGCCTTTTATCCGGCATACTCTACCACTAATGTACACATTACTGGTATAATCCCTGCCTCTGGTATTATTTCCGGTTTTATGCAAGGGCTGCTTGATGTAAAAGGCACAAAACATCCCGGAAAGAGGAAACCAATACTCCAGCCACAAGGTGAGAGAGAAAAAAATATTCTTCTGTACTTTTTAACAGCTTGTATCTCTAAGCAAGACAGTTAGATCTCTCAGTGTTTAGCTGGTAAGTGCCTAAACCTTTTCCTTTGTATCACTGTCTCACAAGGAGGCATCACTTGCGAACAGCGATCAAGTCCTCTACTCGGACATTCATTTAACGCAGATTGTTGAAGTCCACATGGTCAACATTATTTTCCTTTCTGATCCTTTTCTTGCTTTAGAACTGTCTACGGTCTCCCTATGCTTATCCCCATTGAAGTTCACACTGTCCTTAGTTGTCAGATTCCCAGTAACTCTTAATTAGTACAGAGAGGTGACACTGCTGCATCTTCACCAGCGCAAGAACACTAAGGAGAGCTCCATTCTGCGGTGCTCAAGGGAGCTCTCCCTGCTCCCCCAAGGTTAATGCCTGTAACGCCTCTCGGACCTAGCAGCTACACAGGCTGCTTAACTGAAGATACGCAAAACCTCCCAGCTACTCGGGGATGCAGACAGCTTGCATTACTTCTGAATGCCTGAAAGGTTACAGGAACAAACTTTGTAAATGAGTGAAAAGTACGAAAAATATTAATGCCATTTTAATTTCCATTAACCTTCAGTTTACATCCTAAACCGCTGGATTAAAACTTTATAGGTTGAAGTTTTGCTTAAAAAATTTCTCTTTAAGAATCAATGCAATCCAAGAACTGTCTAATGTTAAATACACGCAGGCCTCTCTAGTCAACACAGACTCATACCAGTAAACAGACTGGGAGGAATGACAGATGAGAAATCACAAAGCTGCATAAGCACATAGATCTTTAACTCCTTATTCACAGGAAGATTTTGCAAGCTTTTTAATTTCTCTCCTCGTTTTATGGTTTGGTTTTGGACTAGTTTAACAAGGACTGGGGAGGGATGAAGGATGCTTGTTCCCACTTTCTCTCTTTCACTTAATGCAAAAAGCATGTATTCTTTCAAATTACTTCTAATACTTAGCAATATATGAAGCAGACATGTTAGTACTCTTAATAAAACCCATCACTGCATCCCAACATCCTATAGAAAGTTTTAACTGATAGTTCACAATGAAAGAGAAGAGTTTTCTTCCTAGAAAAAATTGTTTGTGACTCATGGGAGCTGATGAAACAGGCAAAGTTTTGATGTTTGCAATACTTCTTAAGAGAATTAACTGCATCAGCTAAGACTGGCTAAGACCAGTTTGGCAAGAATTTTTTTTCTGGTCAGCAAGAAAATTCATTCTGCAGCAGAAAAGTCAAGTCTCTGTAGGCTCACCTTCACAGATGAGTCTTTTAGCTTGTTTTTTCTGATTTTTCTGAACTTGTCTGATTGACAAGAGATAATGAGTGTCATATTAAATGCATTCGAGTGGATGAAATATTCTTACAAAATATTTCATGTTTTATTTCTCATCTTCATATTGTCACGTTCCTGATAAGGTTGTTTTTTAATTGAAGAGTAAATAGCTGTATGATTTACTATGGCTAGAAAACATCTTAGCATATCTAGAAGAGCTCACATGTTCTTCCTTCTCTTCAGCTAACATCTACAAACAAGACTTCTCATTACATGGCCATGTGACAGAAATCCATCAAACACTGTTCCTACTAAATGCAACCCCTCAACCTACCTACTGTGCGACCAACCAAAAATACCTCTCGATCAATATCTGGCTCACNTGGCTAGAAAACATCTTAGCATATCTAGAAGAGCTCACATGTTCTTCCTTCTCTTCAGCTAACATCTACAAACAAGACTTCTCATTACATGGCCATGTGACAGAAATCCATCAAACACTGTTCCTACTAAATGCAACCCCTCAACCTACCTACTATGCGACCAACCAAAAATAACTCTCGATCAATATCTGGCTCATNCTAGAAGAGCTCACATGTTCTTCCTTCTCTTCAGCTAACATCTACAAACAAGACTTCTCATTACATGGCCATGTGACAGAAATCCATCAAACACTGTTCCTACTAAATGCAACCCCTCAACCTACCTACTGTGCGACCAACCAAAAATACCTCTCGATCAATATCTGGCTCACTCCCATGATTTTTTTTTTTTTTAAATCACTGGCTGGATTCCATGTGTGATTCCCACTACCATTTCTCAAAGTTTTTTTTTCTACCTCCTGTTTTGTTCTGCTTATTTTTTTTTCAAAGAACAAATTACACTTATACCTGATGACTGTTAGTTCTGCTATCATAGTTTAAATCATAGTGTATGCACCACACCTGGAACTCTCCCAGGCCAGCAGCAGCCACTGCTAACACCTCCTGACTTGACTGACAGTGGTCTGCTTCAAGGCTGACTCCGGTAAGAACTGCCAACAGAGACCTACAAATAAAGAGTAAGTCCAGAAAATATATTCCAAAGAGAGTTGTTATTATAAAAATGTATCCAACCATAGCTATTGTACCACTCTTACGCAACACTCATTAGGATATACAACATAAATTGAATGATTCAGAGCAAAATTAGCGATAGCAAGGACTTCGGCCTTGATTACACTTGAAAAAAACCTACCATTTTTTTCCCTAAGAAATACTTTACACACCTCTGCATTACAGATGTTCTGTTATAGCTGTTCTTTCCCAAAGGAATTCTCACTCTCTCTTCACAGTAAGAAATACATACACCTCTGTCTGAAAGGGCAAATGCTACAAGCTCTGTTTGCCCTTATCTGGAGAAAATCTCCCTGCAGCATTGCAGGACTGCTGCACTATGCACATCAGCAGGAGAGGCTCCTGCCACCAATATCAGGTCTGAATGGTTTCTTACACAACTCGAGTTTTATGCAGACATCAGTAAATGCCTAGTCACTAGCATGAGAGGCACCTAAACGCAGCTCCTCCGGTACAGTATAAAAAAAAAATTTAAAATAAAAAACATGATTGAGAAAGACTGCAAGGCACTGTTACTTGTCCTTGCCTGCTGCAGTTTTATGCCAAAGCAACACCACTGGGGTTTGCACCCTGTATTCATGGGCATCAGATTGTTAATTACTGATCAAGCTGGTTCACAAGTATTTGTCAAAGGTGCTTATTGAACATGAATAAAAATGTCACACTCGTAACAGTCTTTAGATTATTACAGTTTTACCTGCAAGAAAAAATAGATGGCATACACTTTCCCCAAAGGATTACAGAATTGAAAAGTGTTGCAAGATGTTTTAAAATACACTTATTTAACTTGAACACTCAACTTGAACTTCCTGTCTGCTGTTGTTTGTTATCTACCAATAAAGCCTTGTTTCAGCTTTTTACTTTGTGTTTGAAAACTATTTGCTTTTTAACAATAGAAGAACAGCACTTCTACAGTAAGGCTTACTTCTCAAAGCTGTATTTTGATCTTTAAAAACATTATAAAATCTATCCCACCTGCATTTTCAGTAAAATATCATCTTCCCTTTTCCATAAAGTCCCTCTGTTGAAAACCACTAAAGAAAAAGTGCAGGACTTTATTCAGCTATGTACAAGTTCTCTTCAAAGCTGAGAGCCCAAAAGATAATAAATTAGACTGAAGTTGCTGCTGTGAATTGTGTTTCTGGCTGAGTTGATGCTCTGAGATTTTTCAAACCATTTCAAGTAAGTGATGGCTGGTACTCTTCCTACATTGGTGAAAAGAAAACTGTTAGGTTGTAACACCAGTGGTGGCTAATGTAAGATTGATTTAATGTATGAATCTGATTACTTTTACCAGGTCATGTAGTAACTACTGTAGCTAAAAAAGATATTGTAGGTCTCAGGAACAAAGGCAACATAAGCTAAAAATGTTAAAAGAGACATTATGCAGGTTTATCTAAAAAAAACACTAAGCAATTTCATGTCAAACACCCTCACATTTGTATGCATGTGACTAAAAACAGTCTCAAAAATACTTAAGAACTATATGAATGGAAACAAAGCAAAATAGGCATTTTCTTTACTTGAAATGCTTGGCAGCATAAATTCAATGATCCTAGTGCAGTAACAATATGGCTTAATTCCTTATTTTGCCAGTGAGTAAGTTGGAAGAACAATTATCTTCCTACTAGCTGTTATTGGTGGCTTTGGTCAATGATAACAATGATCAGCAATAACATTTCTACCTTAACAACCTATGAGATGTAACTCATAATAATCCAATACATATTTAGATATGGACACTTGCAGTGTTTTCTTGTACTAAACCCTCTTTTTTTATAATTAAAAAGTAAAATACATTTTGTGACTCAAACTAGGACATTGTGAAATGTTTTATGACAGCAGGCACCCTGTGAGTTGTTAGTTCAGTGTGTAAGAATCTGATTGGAAAAATTTTGAAGTAGTAATTCTGCAGATTTGTTTTATAATATGTAGACCATATAAACTACAGATTTTTCTCTAGATTTTCCCCTTCTTGTTTGAGAACAATCAAAAAAGAAAAAAAAATCGGTATATGAACATGTTGTTTCCCCGTTATTATAATTATTTTGATTTAATGGAATATTCTAATCTTTCCTCTTCTTTATGTCACAATATAAATTAGAAGGATTCAGCTTGACTCCAATATTCTTTCTTTCTCTTCATATTTCATATTATTGAATCTGAACCATATCTCATACATAACAGCTGACAAAGAATTTTGTCTTTTGAAAGTACCCAATAAGCATGTTCTGCTTAGAATAAATCAGAACACTCACAACCTGATTTCATTTTCAAGTTACCTTTCTAATTATCTGGACCATCTCACTCAAAGACATTCTAATGATACAGAAAAAATATTTTGTCTTAGTATGTGAGTCAGCTTTATGGCAGCTTTAAAAAACTCCAGTTTTGTCTTTTTGTACGTGTTTCAATGTCTGCCAGAGAAAACCTGAGCAGCATGCATACTGAACAGGCATTTCTTCTAGAAGCCAGCCCTGTATTTAGAAGGGAATAGGTGATCCTTATACCTCAGCCATCATCACTAGCAAGTACTAGCTGGGTAAATGAGAATTTAGCCACAGAGATACTTGTGAGTTTTTACTGTAAATGCACAGGTACTTTTGACAGTAAATTTTATAACTTTGTTACCTTTGATAAATGACAGAAAATAATTCAGCTCTTCTCTAGTCTTGCCTGTTTTTGTAAAACTGAAGGTTGGGAGAACAGATGCATTTAAGTGGACTGCAATGCCAAAGAAGATATGTTTTTCTTTCTAACTTCGGCTGCACTTCTTAAGTAAGTACAACTTATAAAACTACAAAAAGAGGCAATAAGGAAGATGAAAACCAGTAAAGAAGCAGCCACCACATGCAAAGAAGTGGGTGAAAAGGGCAGACTGACTGGCTTACACTTATGGACCTATACTGTCTTTCTAGAACCTAACCACTCCAACAACCCTGCAAAAGAAAAAGTATCTCAACTCTTCAAGAGAGGTACAGACAGAGTTCTCTATGTGGTAAATTAATAAATTACCTAACTGCTTGTTAATTACATCCTTCCACCACTCATCATCCCAAGTACCCCTACACTATCACAACCATCATCTCATCGTTTGAAAAAGGAAGATTACATGATCACTATAATCATTATTTTCCAACAACAACGACAAAAAAAAAGGCTAGGTAAGTACTCTTACTTGAAGCTATCAGTGTGCAGAGAATATAATTAATCTTTATGTAGCATTGCAATTCCTCCTCAACTACTTAAGTATCATCATAATTGCAGGTCCAAAACAGGAACCTCTTGGCTTTGCTTAATGATTCTCTCATATGCTCTTCTCCCAAGACAAGGCTCTGATCTGACAGCAGAGTTCTGAACAAAATGAAGTGAATACAAATGAGAGCAAGAGAAGGGCAGATCCTAACGACTTGCCCTGAACAGAGAAAAAGGGTTAACCTTAAGTAGCTGTTCATTAGACTGCTAAAAATGTAGATAACCATGGTGACAAGGGGCAAAGGAAGGATAGGGCCAGAGACCAAGGAACCGCAAACACATTTCAGTCTGTATTTGCCCTCACTTACCACGTTTGTACGTTTGTTTACTACGGACAGAATAGTTTTGGGGTTTTTTTTAAACGTTTACAGTAAAATGCTCTTTAGAATAAGCTGCTAAAGGCCAGTAAAACCTCTGCTTCCTCCCCTTTCTTCTCCTTGAAGATCAACTTTATCTACAGAATTGTTATCTTAAGTGAATAACTGATAAGAAAAATTCAAGGGCTCAGCCGCAGAATGTGTTAAGTAATTGGATCTCAGCTCCCACACCTCTTTGTCTCTCTTCTAAATCTCCTCTGTCTTTGCTAAACGAATCCACTCTGCATATCAATCACAACTGAGGTTGGAAATAACTGTCGGACAAAAGAGGTAATAATAGTAGTTTTTTAAAAAACAAAAAAATCTCCCAAGAAAACCCACACCACATTTGCAAGGGCATAGTTTTATCTGATTTCAACAACTCCTTCATAGGCTTATTAAAACATTCTGATGCACAGTAGTTCCCTCAACAGCCCAAATCTGCTTTGCGCCAACTCAGAGGTAAAGCACCTAAAGACAACCTCTAAACAAACATCTCTCTGGAAAGACACCCTACTGCTATAAAAGGAGTTATTTATCCAGAAATATTACACTCACTTTTATCTATCATCTGAGTAAAACAGATCACACTACTACACCAGAATAACCACAGAATGACGGCTAGATAGCAAAAAATTCCCATACAAATTGCTTCAGAATAGAAATGCATGAATATTTTGGGGTTTATTTTTCTGGTATTGCTTGCACTGCTTCGAGAACAACACGAACTAAAAGAGCAATGAAACTAAATCTGTAGTAAGAAATGTGCATTGATGGGCCAAAACCCTGTAGTCACTCTCATCGCTGAAGCAACAGAATGGAAAGAGCCCTCCTGCAAAGTCAGCTAAGTTTTCTTGAAAGGCCTAAATCCATGAAGTTTTATATCATTAAAATTTCTTGCACAAACTCTAGCAATGTCAATTGATCTCATAGGTCAAAGTAATATGCATTCTAAATAAGAAGGGCTTATCTCACCACTAGTCTGAATCTTCTGGAACACTTATTTTGTTAAAATTATGTATTAGCTGCTTAAGAGCCTACAAGAAATGTAAAATGGACCAACTATAAAACTGTTAATATTTAGCAGGATATACTCCTGATTTTAGATTTTTTTAAGCAAGTCAAAGCAAGTTTCCACAACACTGAACGCTTTTCCACAGACACAAACCACAGCTTCTGAAACCTACTCCAGAATCTTCAATTATTATCACTTACAAAAATTATCGCTTACTTTCTCTATAAAAGGATTTGGTACATCTTACCAGTCCTATCTTGTTAAATGAGGAAGAGATCTAGGGGGCAAAAAAGAGAACCTCCTGGTTCATAAAATGCTGTGTTTTGGAATTATTAAATTCAGAGCTTACGAGTTCTTCTCTGGTCTGCACCTGGATCAATACTTGTAAGTATCTGTCCTGCACAAAGAATTCTGCAATCAAAGAAATATATTCCTAATTGCAAGGGTAAACTGAGCAGCTGCTTCCATCTTGCTTGTGTCTTGTCTACATGGAAAAATTATTCCCAAATAAGAACGGCTATGAATTTGAAGTGCAATAGCTGTTCGAAAACAGCCACCCACAGGACACAGTTACTGCAGTCTGAGAGCATTCAGCAGAGGTGTTTGGTGTTTTTTTGGTTTCGGGTTTTGGGGTTTTTTTTGGCAGGGCAGTCGGGGGAGTTGAATTCCAAAAAGCTTTATAATGTATCACGTCCACTTCTGAGTGTCTCCAGTGAGCAGCTGTCTCAAGATTAGGAGCACTACAATGTTTCTTTCCTGAAGTCCAGGTCTACTCAGCTAGACTGTCATAACTAGGCGTTAGACGCTAAAGTAGCCCTTCCAATGGAATATACTTCCAAATATATGCAAAAAAAGACAGCAGGGGGACTAAAATATCATTTGCAGTTTCACTGTCACAGAGCAGACCTAGAAACAGTGACAATCACAACAGCAACATGGCACATTTCTAATGGCATGCTCTTTGCCCCTCTGTTCTTCAGGGTGCTGGCATATATGAATTACGCTACCACTGTAAAAATCGTGCATAAGAGACTTCATGTTCAGGCTTGAAAGTTGCTTCACAAAAAATATTACAGTAGCCATTCTATTTTTTTAACATTTTCTTCAGGTTGTGACTTCAGCCTGCAGGCACTGTAGTAACAGTTTGATCTACATTAAGCAAATAACCATACAGGTTATGCTTCAGAGTATCTGCTGACCCAAAATAGTATACAGCCAGTCCTTCTCTAAATCCCATGACAAAAATCACATGCTGTTCATGTTGAAGAACTTTGCTTCTCACCCACGATCTACTATTCAATTATAGGGTCAAGGAGGATGTCATTAGGGAGCACTCAGCAGTATCCGGGTTAATTCATATTAAAAAGATACGGTATATCTGTGACAAGCAGTTTAAATTTAGCAAGCAAACATAATCCTCTTTGCCTATTTTCTATCAGTACTTGCCCATACTTCTCTTATTTGGAGGCATTTTATCCACATGTCCATATCATCCTTGCTCTATGCCTTTTGTGGCACAAAAATCCTGACATATTTTCACCCTCAAGCTGTGATCATCATCCTTTGAAACTAACAGGCACAGACAATGATGAAAAAGCCCATAAACCCGAACACTTGAAGTAAACGGCTGGCAAAAGTTTTAGCCCAGATGTATGCTAAATATAGAGGTATGAACTAACAACTACACTAGAATAAAATATTTTTTCTGTTTTTAATTAAAGCTGCCATAACGGGGAGTTTATTTCTTCCACACTCACTCTTTCCCTGTCAGTGTAAGCCTTTTTATTGTAATGCTTTATTTCAACATAGGAGAAAAGATATGAATGCCCTAAGGTGGAAGTATTATGAACACAGATGGATCAATTTTCCAAGCACAGAATGACACACAGATCACTAATCAGGTAAACCAAACTGAGTATCTGGAGAAAGCTAAATAAACAAAAACAGGTCAGTGACTCAGTTCTGTGGTGCTCTACAGCCATTCTGGTAGAGATAATTTGCCTGGTGAAATACTGATCAATAGCTCCAAGGCAGCTATGACTTGGCTCTGTGACAGTCTATTGACTAGAGCCCCTTTTTTTTTTTTCTTAATCCAAATGCCATACTTTTGCAGCCTGACCCACGCTACAAGGTCCCATCAGCAGATGTTGACATTATCTCCTCCTGATTATAACAGCTCATCATAAACAAGTAGTCTGCTTTTTGAGCTTTGTTTTGGTTGGGTTCTGTGAATAAAAAGGCCACATAGGGGAATAGAGGAGAAAAGAAAGATTATAATTTATAACTTGGTAAAGAATGCATGTTGGCACTTCTAACACATGTTTCCATTATGATGAAAACAGCAGGATGTCATTAATCTTTATTTTCCTACCTGACCAAATACCACTACATTCTATTGTATGTTGCTATTTCATTCAACAGACCACCATAAGAAGTGTCCCAAAACAATGGGTATGTGCTGCTGTTGTCTAGTTACATTTCTAAAAGTACCTCTGTTTTCTCTTTTGTATCATACTGCCAGGCATAAAAGCTGAACTCAAATATGCTAGACCTTCACCCCATGCTTCAGGTCTATGACACATGCATTGTTTGTTTACTGTTTTATTCTGTGTTGAACAGTCAAGAATTTGAGAAGCAGACCTATGTCAGAACCATCATCTTTAAATATGTCAAGGTAAGGGCCACACTGCACCATGTAACCTTGACACTACCATACCAGAAATGAAGATTGAACTGTTCCTCATGCATCACCAAATAAGATGCAGCAGAAGAACAGAGTGCTACTGTAACTCTCATGAACAGCCAGCTGCCATGACCTGGAAAAACCAATTCCTTTTGATGCAGCTAAGAGACTTTTCAAACATGGCCTGGTGCACAAATTTATTCAAATGGTTTTATGATTTAGGCTATTGCCTATGGAAGCCTTCAAGAAAGTTACTGAGCACCATTTCATGAGGATCATTAGCTAGAACTGACCTGAAATGCCACAGTTAAACCTACAAAGAGATCACAATCAGCTCCATCCAAAAATCAGAGTGATTTTTTATGTTGACATCAATGAAAACAGAGTGGGATTAGTGGTAAAATACAAACCCAACTAACAGTCACACCTACAAATTCCTTGTTTTGGAGTCAGTGAGAAGCTGCACAGTCTAGTACCTAAAATGAGTAAGACAAAAAGCTCTATTTCAGAGATTTTGATTATTTCTCTATTTGCTTCATGTACAACCTGATAGGAAAGGCACATGATCTAGCAAATTGGCCATTAGATGCAGCAAAGTCAGCGATCTCCAAATCCCAGTTTGATCAGTAACATGCTTTATGACCCTGGATAACATGCTGCTTTATAACTCTGTTTCCCCAGCTTGTCTTGTGCCTCTCCTGCACACTGCCCAGCCCTTACAATGTAGTATGCCTGCCACAAATGAATCCAGCTTATGATTCCAAAGTTAGTTACACAACTAATTCCTATAATCTGTAGAAATGGTTGAAGTTTAACATTTGTTTTGGGGATCACTGGCTGCCATAACTAAACCTAAGATTTGGCTTCATCTAGAAACAATAAAAAAAGCTATCAAAGAATCAGCTCCAACCCACACATTTAACTCGTCTCACTTCTCTTGTGCAGTCTCTATGCTTGTTCAGTTTCTGCATGGAATTACACCTTGTACCATGGTGCTGTGTCAGAAATTGTTCTCATTTACTGGACTAGTGCAATCATCACTGAAGAGCAGATCTTGCATTTGTTAAATTCCAGCACTAGAAACCGAATCGTCTCAGGCTGTTCAGAAACTCCAAGTACTTTCACTTCTTATTCCCCTTCAAGAAGGCAAAATACTCAATATTGAACTACCAACAGCTGATACTGAATACAGATCAGCAATCTTAACTTCTTGGCCATCCATTTTATATCAAATATGCAGTCATAACATTCTGTCATAAAACTAAATCAAATACACATTCATTTAATTGTTAATTCAGGGTTCCGGTAACTTCTGGCAGCAGCATAAGATTTATTGACTCTCACTACTTTCCTTTTCCTTGAAGCAGTATATATGGATTTTAAATGTATGCAGTGGGTATGATACAGGAAGATTTTGATGGATGCACAATTTTTTTCTTGTATCTTTCCCCTGCCTTTCCTGGTTCACAAAAGCTGAGAGCTAATGGAAGTGCACAGATTGTATGGTTCATCAACAGGAACCGAAGATCGAGCGGAGCCTCCACAGCATACTCGCTTATCTGAGCAAGATTAACACTATCTGGACTGGGAAATGTTCTTTCCACTCTTGCTGACTCAGAGAGGAGATTTAAATGAAGCTGCTAACTCTAATGAGTAGTAGACTGCTGGTTGTCTGAAGTGAGCTATACACCACTTACAATGAAACTGTAAACCAGTCATTTCACTTCACTGATCTTGCTCAGGCTTCCCAGAGTTTAACAGACAACTCATTACCCAGTCCATCACACTGCCTGTCCACCTCTCTCCAATCGTTTCAAGACTGCGGGGTGAAACAACTCATGCCATTGAAAGCTGCTGCTCACAGTGGACTAAAGGGAAAAAAACTTCAAAACAAAACAAAAAACCCCACACCAGCAGCAGTCTTACTCACAGCACATTTAACAGTGCTATCACGAGCAGTAAGCAGTTGCAAATTCTCCAGCAAGGAGAATCCGTCAAGGATGGATTTCCTAAAGATGATCCACTAAAATGGTATATTTCATCTGGCATCTTTGTAATCCGAAGTAAATTAACTAGCAGGAACCTCAGCAGTGGAAACGGAAATAAAATAACCTAATCTTGACGCTTTGGGGTTTACTCGTTTTGTTACGAAGAGCAGCTGTATCCTGTTATTTGTGATGGGAGCCTTTTGACAGCCTGCTGCTGTAATGCACACACACGGTCATGCGCAATTTGGCAACAGCACAGAAGCATCAGGCCTTTTCTTCTGTTCACACACAAAACTGTGCCTTCAGAACTCCTTTCTATCAAACTCCAGCAGAAAAACTTGATGAACTGGCCCTGAGAGAGCACTTCTCCTTGCCTTCGGCTGCAATGGCTTGCAGGCATATGACACTCCATCAATACCGAGAGCTGGCAGCTTGAAAGGCAGGAAGGACCTTCACCGATACCACGCCTCTGCTTACTAACAGCATTAGTGCTCCGCTCCTTTTCCCATTCGCTGCCTGCAGGAACGATTCCATTGAGAGAATCACCATTAACAGATGGTCCCAGAGTAAGGTGTAATCAGGAGCAGCTTGCTAAATTTACCCCAAAACAAACAGAATTACAGGCTTTTGTGGAATCTGAACTGCTTTGGGAACTTGGGTGGTACAGAGTGTTAACAGTGTTAACATCGTTAACAACGATGATGTGAAGTTGTCAGCAAAAATCAGGTCTGCCCTGAAGATCCGTATTTATACTCATGCTGCTTATTGTCTCAGTTTATACAACAGATGCTTATTTTGAGAGAATTTTTAGCTGCATCCTAATTAAGTCATTTACCTCCTACAGTCCTCTTTTCCCCTCAGGATATACTCTGCTAAAAATGTTTTAACGCAAAATCTACACTTCCATCACCTTCCACACATAAGTATTTCAATGTGTCGACTTTTTACTCCATTAAGAAAATAAAAACTACTGAAATTGAAAAAGCCTTTACCAAGTCAGAAATCTATGTTAGAACATAGGATTGGATGTATATATGCCTTGAAATAATCATTACCTTGAAGTTATTTGCTGTTTTGTTGAATGCAACATTTAAGCTTGGAATCATGCCCTGTTACAACTTGTAACAGCAATTTCAAGCAGAAGCAAAGGAAAAATAAGATTAATTTCAAATGCAAGTTCTGTATCGAGATTTAGTATTTGAATTTACATTCACTGTGCAGAAAACAAATGTTTTCTTTTTAAACAGATGTTTATACAACATCACCTCATTGGACAATGTATCTTATTGCTAGAGATGTTAAGATTTATCTGCTGCCTCTAATGACAAAAATAAGATTTTAAATATGCTTTTAAATATGCTAACTTCTTGTAGCCACACTGTGTATAAAAATATTTAATAAAAATAACAGCCTCATCTGCCTCAAGAGAATCTTTAGCAAATTTTATTAGAGAAAAATCAGTTCTCTTCTAAAGACTGGCACAAACAAGTAAAATACCCAGTGTGCAAATAGGCTGCACTAGTATAACTGTGGTTCTAACATCACCAGAGGAATTCATCCTGTAATCGCATGCAAAATAATGTGCATTTCTGCGTCAGTGATTGGGCAAATTTCATTTGCAGCAAACCCAGCAAAATTAACCACAGTATTATGTATTAATTTGATCACCTGAAGGGCAAATTGTCCAGGTGACAAAAACACGGAATACCAAAGTCATGAGTGTCATTGCTGAAGGTGTCATACCAGTGCTGCTGTGGTTAAAAACTAGACATACGAAATGTAGCAAAATCTGACTTAACACTAAAAGCACAACAAAAGCTAATTTCTTCAAACTAGTTTTGAAATAATTAAGGACCTTTGTTTACCTTGTAAAATTTAGGCCATTTACACAATTGATGAGAACAGGCTCCTGAGGCTGTAGTTCTTCAGCAATACAAGGTTTTCAGCACTGTTGTTCAACTAAAGGAGTCCCTAAACTGCCCCTAATTGTACCAAAATGATTGCATTTGAGGCTACAAGATGGACCCTGATATGTTATTTGGTTAAAGCAACAATAGGTGGCTCACAGCAGAGTTATTTTTGATCTTGATCAATCCCCTGATCCATTTCATAGTGTGCAAACTGTCAGCACAGCTGAGAATGACAAATGCTCAACGGCAGGGAGATCTCAGCAGTCAGCCAAGGAGTAAGAAATTAAACCTAAAACCAGCTAGCCTTCCAAAATCCTTCACACCTCAGAGCTATGGCTTAGAAAAGAACTTTTGGGGCTGGGCCGTACATCACAGGATTCACCTTGAAGTTCCACCACCATTTTTGCAGTCACCTGCCTAACGCTTTTTTAGCACTGAATGCTTGCCATCAAGAATTCCTTCATGGTTACCATCTCTGCCATGTAAAACTTTAGGTCAGAGCTTACTGCCCTTACGGATCAGAAACTCTCCTTCTGCGTGATTACACTGGTATACATAACTGCACTGGAAATGACTACAATTCTGGATTTATTTTTTTTTAAAGCAGCCTACAAAGATGATTTTTCATCCTTGCCAAGATTACAACTACATTCTTCTTCAGTTTAGTTACATAAGAAATATTGGCTTTGACCTAAATATTTGTCAGTCAGAAACATTTTTCAAATCAAATCAGAAGAGGCACCTAGTGTGAGACTTCTTTTTTTCCAAGTTCATTTTAAAAAAAAAAAAGTAGCTATAGATATTTATCCTTTGTAAAACAGTCAAGATCTAAGTGCTATGATTTAGCTGATAATAAATGTTTATCGGTTTATAATGGAAAGTCTGGCAAATGCTTAAGTACTGTGACAGAAAAGGTGAGCTGCATGCCAAATCCCTCACACAGCCTGTAATCCTTCATGAATACCAGAGGCACACCAGGTACCTCTCCTAGGGAGCTATGGAAAAGTAGACGCTTTCAGTAGTCATCCTCAGATGCGTAAAAAACTACCACCTTCAGTCACTGCTGTAGCTTCATCAAGGGCTAAAGCTGGCTTACCCTGGCTTGGAAACTACACCCGAACCATTCAAGAGGTGTAGACTAGTTGTCCACTACATACAACACATGGCCTAATACAATCGCAGCCTTGGGCGACACAAGGCTCTGCACAGAAGCAAAAATTTTTGTACTCATTTCACAAAAATTATTAGGAGTTACTCTGATGCTAATAGGCAGTTACAAAGACAGTCCAAGCAAATGAAAAGGAACCAGAAAAGAGATACTGTAGGAATGCTACAATAACGCTTTTCAAAATAGAACAGATATATGCCAGAATAATAGAAAACAAGGCTGAGAAGTACATCCTCCCTGAGAGATACCTGTTTCAGGTTTGGGACTACATTCATTACTGTTTAAATTTTATTACATTTATCACATGTACTTTGTAACTAGTATCAATGTTCTGGTTTTAGAGCAAAATTCATTTTGTAGGGAGATAACTAGTGAATACTTACACTTGGAGAAGACTCTGCAAGCTGATGTCTGCCTCCGCAGCACCAGCATTATCATATAAATTTAATGGGTTGGAGTAAAGAGACCAAGCTATGTCTTACTACTTAGTTGGGAAAAAAGGTAATAAAGTAGTAACTTCAAGACTGCACAGAGCAGCCTGAGATGTATTGTGTGTAAATTGCAGATCATGTACAAAATTCACCTAAGGAATGTGTAATTTGTAAATGCAAAATCTACCATTCATCTACCTGATTACAAAATCTAGATGATAAAGCTGTTTCATAAATGAGCCCTAGGTGGATTTTTCTATAACTTGTGCTGTGTTCCTGTTCCTAAGTCAAAAAAAGGAAATTACAGTGTTCTTTGTGGTATTTACTACGTGGCATTGAATAATTTTCTCTTTTTTAACTTTGTAAACCTGTAAGGTTTGCAAGCCTATGTAACCAGTAGGAATAGTTTTTACTGTTTGACTAAAGTGTGTGCCAACACACAGAAGCCAGAAAAATTGCACAAAGTGACTTATTCAAAAGCCTTCCTATTTGAGAAAGTTACTACAGAAGAAGGCCTCTTCTCTGGGAAGTATGGCTTGGCTTTGTAGCCTCATATAAGGAGACTTCTCAACTTGACATGCTTCTCAACTTGACATGCAGCTAGGCTGCTGATCATAGAAAATCTGCCCGTGTGAAGTGAAAATACAATTATCGCCAGCAAGTTTCTAAAATTCCTGAGAGGTGGATCTGCCAGCAACACACACAGCCTCTGGCAAGTTCAAAAGGACATTTCCAGTGTTAAAGAGTGCAGATGTTTTCCTTTGCCCTTGCTTAAGTCCATGATAGCTGGCATTTAGGAAGATAAGGAATTGCCTAATGAGACCCCGGTCTTTGTTTCTTCAGTTGTGGGATCAGTGAAGAATGTTTTAGCGGTGCTGATCTCTCCTTGCTTGTATTCCCTGAGGTCTCACACGTAACTGGATCCACAAAAAGCATGCAGGAGCACAGCACAGTTGCTGCTTCTTCCTACCTGTTCCCCAGCTCGGCCCCCTGCTTTTGCATGCCACAAAACCAGGCTGCTTCATACAAACGCAATATATGAGCGCCTCTGCAGAGCTTTAGAAGGCATCTCTGGCTCAGGCCATGTCAGCAGCGCTTTACAGAGGCGGCAAGAGGAGGCTGCTGGGTGGGAGGAGATGTCCTTCTTGGAGCACTCCGCCGCGGGAGGGCTTCCCTCCACGGCCACCACCTCCTGCTGAAGCTTTGAAGCCTCCAGACACTAGAGCGCTGCGTGGCAGCCATCTTGCTTCAGCACACTTGCAGCTTCCCACAGCAAGCCTCAAGCAGAGGCTTTACTTTTTGTTCTTTATTATCCTGACGTCAATGTAACATAAAGGTAATTTAGGCTCAGGTTATAAGGAATATAAAAACAGAAGGAGGAAGCTGGCAGCAGCAGCCTGACTTCAGGCTTCAGAAAGTCTGTGAGAGCCTGCCAAAACACAATCTCAGCTGAAAGCATTAGCACATCTGAGACCCCCCCAGATGCCTAAATCCAAAACCGAAACAAACCCGAAAATGCTCTCTAGCAACGCCACTGTCTCCACCTCCTGGTGGGGGGAGAGGCAGAGCCTATGCACGGGTTTTGGCTGAGAATCTACGAGAGAGGAGTAAGTACTTCCCCAGATGAAACTATGTATGACAAGTTCAGCCTGCAGCAAGTTTGTGCAGCCAAGTTATAAATCCTTCAAAGAGGGTCTCATAATGAAAATGTGAACACTGTCTTAATAGATGGCACCTTGACCTGACAGAAATTTGGCCTCCATTCCTCTGCCAAAGCAGCCTTGAGACACAGAAACGAGCAGTCCCTCCCCCACCGCGGCCCTGCGGAGAAGCAGGAGGGGGCTGACGGACGGTTTTGTGGACAAAAGAGAGGGCCGAGGCATAAACTGCAAATTGATCTGTGCAGCAGAACACAAGCAGGATGTGGCAAGGTAGACCTAGGTCAGTGTCACACAGGTGGAAGCCTTGGAATTAGTTTCCTGAACATCTGCAGCCAACATAAAAAACAACTGCCAGTACCAAGGAGAGACGGAAAAAAAAAAACAAACCCCACATCTCACGTTTCATGGCGCAAACCAACCAACAAAACAACACAAAAGCAAAAAAAAATTTTTTTTCTGTGACCATCGCATTCACTGGACTCTCTGTTCCTAACTTCCTGGTTTAAGCTGTGTGTTTTGCTACATAATTAAAGATAATAATAATCCTTCTGCTTTCGCTGAAACTGTTTGGAAACATCCCCCGGCTGAGCCAGTCTTCCAGATCTAAACAAAGGAGGACCATTGCACAGGGCTTCTGGCATGCCCCTCCCCAGCCTCCGCCTTCCCCCACCGCCCAGTACTTCAGACTAAATACGAAGTGGAGTCTCCTCCTAGGAATCCACAAAGATCCATCTTAACAAAACGTCCAAGTACGCGATAGGCAAGGAGTCACTTGTGTTTTTCTTTGCCTATGAGAACGTCTGGGAGAAGAAGAAAAGGTTACTGTTTTGCCCATAATTATTTCTCCTCCCCCTTTCATCCTTCCTGTTCCCAGGGTAAGCACACAAAACAGCATACCGGCACCCCAAACTGAATTCATTTATAAAGCTTTAATTTTTCACTTAGCTGCGTACAAAGCAAAGGTACTGAGGAATGATGGTTCACATGTGAAGGGCTAAATTAATTCGCCCAAGAACCTGAGTGCCTTCAGCACTTACAGAAATAACCCATACAAGAGGGATTCGCTCACCCTATCAGGAGAATAAACTCCTTGCTCAAAAAAAAAGAAAGAAACAAAAGAAGTACACATGCTAAAAATTCTTCAAACCTGCTTATTGAACCTGATGTTTTCCAAGTGACTGACTGCTTTTTAATGGTTAGAACTTTTTTTTAACTATTTCAGCTTAAAATTTTGACTTTTTATTCCTTTTCCCCTCAGATGGCTTCTACTGCTTTCCTTAACTATCTGTGGTAAATGAAAAAAATTACCTCAGCTAGGAACATCACAAAATCCATCAATAAGCATTTATTAAAGTTATTTTTTTAAAAAACCCGAACACTTTCCAAAAGGCTCTATTCCAACAAAATGGAATGATCCCCACAAAAGCACGCTTTCAAAACACAAATCTGGCTTAGTTTTCCAACAGAACCTGGTAGAAAAATATTGACATTACTTACTATGAAACAAAAAAGGATGAAAGAAGGAAGTACTAGGAATAAAAGAACTATATTGAGGCAGGAGACCACAAATTACATAGTGGTTTGGGGAGTTCGTTATCTTTTCCCCCCTGAGATAAAATCCTGAGCACCAAACAACTAGGAGTAGCTCACAGCTGCCCCTGAACACAAATCCTTTTGGTTAGGAGTATGAAAAACGTCAGGGAAAGATCACAGAAAATTAACAAATCCTGCTACATTTATCTCTTGATGGAAGACCTCAAAGATGCAGCAAGGGCTACTGTTTTTCTAAAGGCACGCCTCCACAAACAATAGCATAGTTTGAAGGGTCCATCTCCCCAGCTTGGTGCAAGTCTCCTCCCCATGGTCTGCCTGACCACAGCCTGTAACTACAGCACCCTCAAAATGCACAGAAGTTCTTCAAACAACTGCCCTCTTCCTATGGCAGCTGTTAACTTGTACATACAGGCAAAAGTACCTGTACTGGAGGCAGCCACAGGTTAACACACTAGCTAATTTGATGGACAGCACAGCACATTTGCCCAATTTTGATAAGGACCAGAGTCCTTTTTCACTCACCTTTTTTCAAGCCAACTAACATTAGAAGGCGGCAGCATAAGCATTCCTCATGGTGTAAGAAATCCAGCACCATTAACATGCAGTGGGTGAATGAGCTTTCTTTCCTCTGCAACTGACAATGTGACACCGGTACCTGGTGGCAAAGTATCATAAAGAGAAACCTGCACTAGCTCAAACTGCAGCATGTCTCAGCAGACCACTTCAGGTGGACAGGAATCCCTTTCTGTAGCCAGATCTGGCTCAGACATCTTACTGGATCACACAAACCAACAGCGAAAAGAGGGAAGGTTGCTTTGGAAAGAGAGGCAACTGAAGCATCACTTTGTGACACAAGCCTTGCCCTGTTGTGCCTCCTGCTTTCCAGTTTTATCCCTTCTAACATCTTGTCTGGCATAAAATGCATTTATTTAATAACAGTAACAGAGTTGTGGAAGAAGGCTTTGCAGTTCCAGTCTGGAGTAAGGACACAAGGAAGGCTGGAGATGGCAGAGGACTTTTGCATCCTACCTCTTAGGAAATGAAGCCACGGGATACTTCGTGCTGAATTCAAGCCTGGGAAAATAATCTATGGCTAGGATTCATCTTCAATATTTTTTGGTGGGTTTTTTTTAAATTATTTTTCAGGAAAAGGTGTTTTTAATAAAATGCAATGAACCAGAATTCAAAAATGTACAATCTAGATAAAGGACTTTTTAATGAAGGCACTGCAAATGACATTTTCCCTGTACTTTAGAATGCTGCAAATAGCAAATTAGCATACCTCGGAGTGGAATTTCTCCTACAGGAGAGATGAAAGGTTAACTGTCTAAAGAATAAAGAATATGTTTGACACCTATTTAGAAAAGAAAGAGTCTCCTAATAAAAGCAGAGGCCCCACTTGATGCTCCTAATTCTCCTTCAGTGTTTGCATACACTTTCAAATAATTAGAAAAACCTACTCCAAAAAGCCTGACTGAAAAATAAAAATAAAAAAAAAACCCACTGCAGACCTCAATGCCTTCTTTGCTGGGCTTGTTAGAGGGCTCTGGAGGTCACAGTGATTGACAAGCCTTTGGTGCCTGTAGGAGGGCTCATAATGCACACACACTGCTTGAGAGGCAAGCTCTGAGTACTGACCATGCCCAATAGGCAAAGGGCAGCCAGTAGGGTTAACAATGTATCAGGCAAACCCTCATGAACGAGGAGTGGCTGAAAGATTGCAAATTATGTCCTCCACCAATTACTACAAATTAGAAAGAGGGATGGTATGGTATATCATACAAACAAAGATCTCCCCCCACTCCAAGGCATTTTCACAAAGCCACCTTTGTTGCCGCTTCTTAGCATGCACCTTACTGCTGCACACACATGCCTGGGCTCTCACGAGGGAATTTTCTGTACGTGTTACTAGAGCAGTAAAGTTGTTTAGAAAAGCAGTTTGAGCCAGGGCACAGAGGCTTGAGTTTCTACATCCTACCATAACCCAAGTGCTAAGACTGGGGTTTCATAAGGTGTGACAGAGACAGGAAACCACAGCCTCAAGGCAGACACGGCTCCTTCCAAACAAATCCCACTCCAAGCGCTCACGGCAGCCTACGCAAACACCACCCAATGCGTCACTGGGCGTCCAGCAGCTCTCAGTGCCACTCCGTTCAGTCCCTAGTCTCATTCCAGCAGCATGAAGGAGGAAAACCACCAGTGGGGAAGCAGATGATGACTCTCCCTTTTTCTAACTCTTTCTACACCAGGTCTTGTGGAGTTCATGTGTTTGTTCTAAGTATGGTTAAAGACAGTAAAATGCTTCCACAGGTGTGCTTGTAATGGTGGTTTATGATGTGACTCCACAGCTTCGCCCTCCTGTCTAAGTGCTTGTCTACTTCTGCAGCTGTTTTAACTTTTCCTTGCTGTTTTGAAGGCATAGTGTGACTCATTAGGTAACACCTCAAGTTGCATCTAACTTCAGCTAGCATTTTAAAGACAGCTGTGTCTGCTTAGCAACGGAAAAACAGCCCTATTCAGTGTTTAAATGTATACTGTCAACAAAAGGAACTATTGACCAATAATATTGACTATGCCTTTCAAGCTTACTGAATCTCTACATAGGCTAGAGGAATAATAATATAAATGTGATTAAGCTTTCCACAACGACAGGTGGCAAGAAAAAAAGAATCAGTATTATTTCATTTTACTGAAGTCAACCTTAGGCATCACACTCGTAACAAGAATAATACTTTGATCTTAGCACTTGTCACTAGTAAAATTCAATAGTATTTTGCAAAGGAAGTCAGCATCGCCATTTACGAATAGGGTACCACTACTGCACAAAGAACTACTATTCATTTCTTTTCTCATGCATTTCTTTCAAGTGCTATTGTGACAAATTGAAAATAAAAGAAATCCAGTAAAAATCATGGAATCTTGGCACAGTTGTCTTTCAAAGACCTGCTGGGCCCTCATCTTTTTCCCATTCACCAACAGCTGGCCTTTTCTGTCCAGAAAGGATCTGGGGCTTGGTCCAGTACTGGAGACAATGGGAGCACTGCTGTTGTGCAACTGAGCTCAGTGGGTAGGTCTGGGCTCTTCATCTATTTCACTTCACCTATTGTTGTGAAAGCCTAGTGTGCAGTTCAAGTGCGATATGGAAACGAGATAGAGATAAGTGCAGCAACAAAGTTGCACAGAAAAAATAATACCTTCAACACTACAAGAAAACTGATGCCAGAACCAGCAAAGTCCATTATTTTTTATACCTTTTTTAAAAAAAAGATACTGTTAGAATGCTTGTCTGAGTAATTATTTTTGGCAAAACACAGACATTCCTGGAAACACATGTAAAACAAAAAAGGAGTAAAATATGGGTTTACCTCTTAAAAGTGAAATTAAGACCTTAAATAAATAAGTGCCACAGTCTTGCTAAAAATGCTTACAGTTACAGAAAAGTTGAGTCTTGCTTAAACAGCTTCATTTGGATATTTTCTTTGAAAGCAAAAACAAACAAACAAAAAAGGCCAGGCACACCATTTCAGAAACATTTTGGTATTTCACCAGCTCTGCAACTGAAATGACACCAGAGAAAGGACTGTTTTTCTCCTTTGAACTGTAAGTACTGCTCAGTTTGTGTCAGGTGTCATAAAATGAGTGCAACTGTGACAAAGCACAGTGACTCACTTTCCCATTCCCAATTTCTCATTCATAGCTTGGATTTTCCTACTTGGAAAAAAATAAGGCCTTCCATTCATTTCCAGCAGGGGCACAGAAGTATTTCAGGAGGAAGAGGGACAGTGTGTCACCAGGACAACACAAGTAAGTGCAAAAGATGGATACAAAGAACAGACTTCTTCAGTGGCGTGTTTGTTGGATGTTTCATAAATCACAGTGTCCCTGTATTACAACAATAACCACTCTCTTGTAATGTATTCTGGGTTATCCCTCTCTGTATGGGTTAGTTGATACAGTTTGCAAATACCACAGCCGGGTTATCACCAACTACTATAAAGGGAATAAACCAAGAGATTGTTCCTCAGTTCTTGATATGCTCTGCTACAGATAGCTTTCACAGATGCAGACCACATGAGCTATTACCAGCCCTGATTACCAGGTTCAAGATAACGGCTCAAATGACACGACCATCAAGAGAGTACAAAGGCCTGTTTCCTCAGCATGCTCCACACCACTGTGACTGTTGCGGACCTGCTCCACTGTACTACTATGAGCACTCCTGCCAAGGTCGCCACTTGAGTCTGTTCATTTTCAAGTGTTTTAAAGCACTTTTTTTTTTTACCCAATTTCATCCAATCTAATCTACTTTCATAGTGATAAAGGATGGGTGAGGTCTTCATGATACTACTTCTGAAAATTCACTTCTCTTCCATCTCCATAGCATGAGTAATCATCAGCAACCGCAGGCTATTTATACAGTCAAACATAGTGCTTTAAATGGTTTCCCCTCCTCTAAAGTCTCCACGTCACACACTTCAAAATATTGATATTCAACTGGTAAAGTAGTTAGAAAATGGTAGTCTAGAAGGAAAACTTACCTAAACATATTGAGGCAGTGCAGAAGAAGAAATTATGTAAGATACCTTCTCCCAAAATCCTTCCCATATTACAGCAACAAATGATACAGCTACCCTGAGGCAAGTTTATAAAAAAAAAAAAAAAAGACCTTCACCCATTTCTGCAAACTGCATTTTCTAGTCTATTTTTTATTTCCACCACACTTCTTTTGTTCTCCAAGTCTTGGTTGTTTATTTATTCACACACACACGCACACACACACACATACATGGTGGTCATGTGCATGCAGTAAATTGGATTCACCATTCATTTCTGAGTATTCCATTTTGGCCTGCCCATTAATCCCAGCTATTGTATCTTTGCCTAAATTTCAAGTCTTTGAGTAGCTTCAAACTATCAGAGAATATTTCCAAAATGAAAAAAAAAAAAAATCCCAAATTACTCTAGTGTTGAGCCCAGCATAATTTTGTCCTGCAAAAGTGACAGATTTAAAGGTCTGGTTTCTTGCAATCCTTCACAGCTATATTTAAAGTGTCCCTGGACAGTTTAAATGTAAGGGCCTTTTTTTTTTTTCCAATGTAGAGAAACCATTTTAGATTTTTTTTTTTTTAATTTTGAGTTATCACAAATCCAGTTATGGTAAGCTCATGAGAAAGCATGAGAACCTTTAAAATTATGTAAAATGTCTTTCATGTAACTAAAAGCTACACTACTTTGTCCATTATCTGAAGCTTCCCCATGGCCATAAGTTATTTAATTCCAGTAGCAGTGTGGCTGGCAGACATGATGAAAATATTTATAGAACACATGTATATTTAAGCATACCTGTTTAAAATTAAATAAACAAAGATACACTGAAGGACAAATGAGGCAGTCAAACTGAGTAAGATATTAATGTTTTGCATTCTTCTGACATTACTAAATGACTCCTGCCTTAAAGCACAAATTCTATTCAGGTATTGTTTTACCCAATTTTACACTTACTAACATTTGCACTTGTATTATAGAGGGTATTTAAAGCAAATGGATGAGCTGAAATAGAATACAAACATCTCATCTATGAAGATGACTTATCAGTGCTCTTCTGAAAAATAAAGACTGCAAACCCACACAATCCGTTGCAGTAATCTGCTCAGATCACTTAACAGATACTGGTTTGAGAACCTAAAAATAACAGCAACTGACAAACAGCCTGTCATCATTTTCAAACCAAACAAATACTCTTAACGGAATAGGATATATACACATATATTTTTAGGGAATGTGTTAAATGCCTAAATTAACTTTGAAATAGCTCTAAACTTGTGTGATGCACTTCCATCCTGACAGTCCTTCCTTTTCTTAGTCCCTCTGGCTAACTTATGTACCAACATGCTTAATATTAGTTCCTGTACTGTCATTACCCAAGCACATCCCCTCAGAAGATGCCATCCATTTTGCAAACTCAAAATGCTACTGCCAGGTCACTCTTTCACAAACGCGACATTGTAGGTTTTTTCCATCCACAACTGAAAATAAAAAATTACTGTCTATGTAGGGGGGTGCAAAGGCAAGAAAGCTTGACATTCTTAAATTTTTCTTGGAGTTTGAAACTTAAATTTTTGGAGCTATGCTTATCCTACCATAATCAAGTGAGTGACAGTGAAAGGCTCCTTGCATGGGCTAATTTCAGCGTGTCTGGTTTTGGCAAGGTAGTGGAAGTAACTTATGTCAGCTCAGCTACTACATTTCTGAGACTACGACAGAGACTCAAAAGGCAGTTGCACGAGTTTCCCTTTTTTGTAAGGATCAAGGCATCAGAAGTTTTGATCAGTCACTTAAATCTGACTACCACATAGAGAGCTCTGCAATTAAGAAATGTCCTCTGAGTCCAAAACTGAGATGGAACATTAAAAGAAAAAAATGCAGAAGTGCTTGCATGTATGTACGTGAATGTAAAACATATGCCATGGATTATGCCACTGGAAGCAGCATGTCCTTGTTTTCAAAAGTAAGCAGAAGGAAATCTTAGTAGTCCACCTGCAGATCAGGCTTTCTGCAAGGATCTGTGCTTCCAGAGAAGCATGAAAGGAGACCACAGGCCAGGCTACATTGTATTTTCTCAGCAAGGCTCTATCACCAAGGTGGCAAAGCTTATCGTGCTCGGTGCCCATATTCTACAAACCTGCTGTAATGCTCAAAGGGCTTAAGTGCCCTTATCTGCCAACCCCCTGCTTCATTTCTTCATTGAAATAAATCCCTTTGTAATAACACACGAGACTTGCCACTTAGCCTGTATGCAGATGAGGAGGTACAGAGCCGCTTTTACATCTGGCTGGCAAAAGACAATCCATGTAGGCAGCAACTGTATAGGGATTACAGACAAATTAACTAAATGGATCTCCCTGTTTCCCCTCTCCCCCCACTAAAATTTTTAACCCTTCGTATGATAACAGAATAATTCCAATACACAGTGTTTTAAAGCTACAGTTTTCTTCATCATTTTGTCAGATGTTGTTTTATTTAAATTGTTTTCAAATTAGTGACTTTTAAGAACACATTCTTGGACTCGGAGTGGGCAGAAACAAGGAATGAGGGGAGTGGTTTCAGCATGAATTCCTGCAGTCCTGCCATAGTTTTTCAAATGTGTAAGTCACTTAGAGAGGTCAGGATACCGTACAGTTCGCCAGCTTAGGAATGCTTTTAAAAATTGGCTGTGAAGAGGAATACAGATGTTCATTGTAGTTATTAGAAATAAAAGGAAGAGGGACAATGACCAAAAGCTTCTTATAGAAATATAAGGATTTCCTGAATGTATTTACATATTCCTTAGACTGCAATTCATAAATTGCATGTTTTTCAGTAAAATTAGCAAATAGAAAGTTACAAAAAAACTATTGGAATCATTTTAAAATATTTTAAAAGCTACAGAAATAGTCTGAGATTTCATTCCACAAGGGCACAGAGGTCTTCACTGCATCTGTGATTTCTATCATGTGGGGCTTGAAGACAAAGAGGACATTCATATCAGTAAAGATGATAAAGGATTAGTTCCAAAATGCTGAATTGTCAGTTATAAAACAAATTACACAAGTTGCCTTTGCAATTTAAAAGCCCTAATGTTTTACACACCAACTCAAAATTAGTAAATCACTCTGCACAGTCTACGCATGCTTAGAATTAAATAACCTCAAAAGCACTGTAACTAAGAAAAAAAAAACTGAAGAAAAAAAAATCTCTTTACCTTCCTTCTCTCAAGGATTTATTAAGTATTTATTTATATAAAGACTTAAAATTTGAAACATAAATCCATAAGCAGAAATCATGAAGGCCTCAATAAAGGCTCCAGGCCGTAAGTACCTTTGGAATTTTCTAAAAATAGGAACAAAACCCTTCACCCTTCATGTTGATTTAAATACCATAACGTTATTCTTACAATATACTTTGCGTACAGAATTTTAAAATAAATTAGGTATTTATGCAGGTTATCAACAGAAGTTTGTGTTTGGAATTTCTTTCCATCCCTTTCTTCTCCTACAACAGCACTCTTATTTATTACCATATTTATGTAAAATAAAACCATAACATTTTCAGTTTATTCTCCATGCTTTCTCATCAGACTTCCTAATCTGTCCTTCAGTGCATTGCCAGTGTAACCACCTTCCTCCCTGCAGAAGATCATAAGCACTAAAAGTATTTTAAACATTTTTTTTCTTCTTCTTTAACACCATTATTAGAAGAAACCTCACTTTCTACATCATTTCAGGCTTTTTTATTTCTTCTTGCAAGGCTGCTGAGTTGTGATTGCAGAGATTCATGCAAACACCTTGCAATCAAGAACTGTCCAGTTTCTGGAGAACAGAACTGGACAGGTGGAGAAGTGGGATGCAGGACTAATTTCTGAAAGAAACTGCTGTTCTTCTTACACTTATCAGTATCACTGAAACCAGTACTCACCTATGCACAAAAAATAAGGACTTTAATTGAGCTTTAAGATACCCGTTCATGTATTCTAGTATAACATGGAATCTAAATAAATTTCTTAGAAAAACCTAACATTTTTTGATTTGGTAAGGACTATGCAACCAAACTGGGTTTTATCCATCTTAATAGGGTTACTCCTAACATAAAAGATGCAATCTGGTTCAATAATGGGCTACAGTATCTGTACATTTTCT
>VZSC01009023.1:149732-164709 GCA_013398225.1 Steatornis caripensis | reverse complement strand
AGTTAAAATAGCATACAAAATCTAATGAACACAGTTTACAAACCCAGCTAGCATACAGAAACATACTGACAGCAAGACTGACAGCATATATTCCTTTATATTACTTGACCATCTGTAACACCTTTGAGGGAGTTTTGGGGATTCTCAAGTAAAGAACAACCAAAGAAAGTAATAACCAATTTAGAAGTTCCTGAATTGTGTAGTTGCAGTGCCCTGAACTCACACAGTTTTGCTGCATATGACAGACATCCACTGCTTTTAGTTTTTAAGCACACTACCAACAAGATAAAAAGAAAAATTTATTCCTCTCCTAGAATACAAATCATTATCAGAAAAAATTCCAAGGTCTAGATGTTAGACATATTCTGACATCTCATCAGGACGTAGAGTACGCAAGCAATATATGATTGCCCTTAGCAGCAGCATTTTGACACATGCATCCAACAGGTGCCCCATTCCCTAGATCCATTTCTTCATCTTGCAAGAAACATAAAAAACATTATCTCTAAAATGAAATGGCTAATATATACAGACTAACTGCAAAAATATTCCTAGCCATCTTCACCAGAACGAAATACGGTTCTATACCAGTAATATTTATCTCTTGAAAATAAACCAAACAATGTGGACTAAAATATCACAGAATCACAGAATGGTTTGGGTTGGAAGGGACCTTAAAGACCATCTAGTTCCAACCCCCCTGCCACGGACAGGGACACTTTCCACTAGACAAGGTTGCTCAAAGCCCCATACTGCCTGGCCTTGAACACTTCCAGGGAGGGGGCATCTACAACTTCTCTGGGCAACCCATTCCACTGTCTCACCACTCTCACAATACAGAATTCCTTCCTAATATCTAATCTAAACCTCCCTTCTTTCAGTTTAAAACCATCACCCATCATCCTATCACTACATACCCTTGTAATAAGTCCCTCTCCAGCTCTCTTGTAGGTCCCTTCATGTACTGGAAGGCTGCTGTAAGGTGCCCCTAGAGAGTTCTCTAGGCTGAACAACCCCAACTCTCAGCCTGTCCTCAAAGCAGAGGTGCTCCAGCCCCCTGATCATCTTCATGGTCCTCCTCTGGACTTGCTCCAACACGTCCATGTCCTTCTTATGCTGGGCACCCTACAGCTGAGCGCAGTACTGCAGGTGGGGTCTCATGAGAGCAGAGTAGAGGGGGAGGATCACCTCCCTCGTCCTCCTGGTCATGCTTCTTTTGATGTAGCCCAGGATATGGTTGGCCTTGTGGGCTGCGAGTGCACACTGCTGGTTCATGCTGAGCTTCTCCTCAACCAACACCCCCAAATACTTCTCAGGGCTGCTCTCAGTCCATTCCCCACCCAGCCTGTATCCATGATTGGGATTGCCCCAACCCATGTGCAGGACCTGGCACTTGGCCTTGTTGAACTTCATGTTGCCCGCAGGGGCCCACCTCTCAAGCCTGTCAGGGTCCCTCTGCATGGTATCCCTTCCCTCCAGCATATCAACCGCACCACACAGCCTGGTGTCGTTGGCAAATTTGCTGAGGGTGCACTCAATCCCACTATCTATGTCGCTGACAAAGATGTTAAACAGTGCCAGTCCCAATACTGACCCCTGAGGAACGCTGCTCATCACTGGTGTCCACTTGGACATCGACCTGTTGACTGCAACTCTTTGAGTGTGACCATCCAGCCAGTTCGTTATCCAGTGGGTGGCCTGTGAATCTGCTTCAGGAATTAATTTTGCTACCATTATTCAAACCAGATATTGAGGTGTTGAATCTTTTCCTAATGATTTTTTAAATAAATCTGTTCACCTGTTCAGCATTTACAGTCTGCACAGTGATATCTAAGAAAGGCACATTACTGTGAATCGCCTCAATTACAGCATTTTAATGCACAGATTTAGTAACGTGTCTGAGAATTTGACTCATTGTCTTCAATCAATTTGTTCATGTTGTAAGAACTCATATGTTTATGGAGCAGCTGAATTAGACCCATAGTCATTAGTCTAAAAGTAACAGACAGACAATTTTTTATGCTAAAGAGTGTCTTTTAAAAAGCTATTACATGTTTCTAGACTGGAAACATCTCATTAGAATGTGATGTTTGGGGCTGTCCTAGAATTTTAGTTTGTAAGAGCTCAGACATGAAAGCAATCAAGCCTGTGCTTCTATATAATAGGTTTTCACTGTGAATATTAACAGACTCTGAACTGTGACACAAATTGGTAACATGTATTTTAAATCTGAATTCTGATGAAATTTCTCAGTACAGCAAACTTTCTGGAGGGGGATGTGATTGAAACTGTAAAGCCAGTGCAGCCTGAACTCCCTGCCTCCCAGCAGGGGTGGTGGAAGGGCACAGGAGTGCTTTTGCTTCACAGTGAATCAAGTAACTCTTTCTGGCCCCCTGGAATATCACCAGCATCCTAGTCTTCCCAAAAGCAGCAAACGCAGTGCTTGGGAGCCTCCTTCTCATCTTAAAAGGCAAAGGTTCTTACTATGTATTGTAGAGACTGGAGAAAAAGATCTTTTTGAATTGACATGCTGGCGTCTTCTCTCACTTTACAGAGAAGGTCTTACATTTAATTGTATCGTTATTGAGAAGAATGGGTCAGTTCGCTGAAATCTGTAGTTGAGGGTTGTGAACACCACTGCATTGAGACTAATACTCAGGCAAACTTTTTTTCACAGTCATGTGAGGCAAATGTAAACAAAGGACGCCAGAAGCTGAGACCCTTAGAATATATCTGCTGTGCTTATGCCTTAGTCCAGCCTAAAAATAAACCTCATGAAGTTAAGAAAAGTATGTTAGCAGACATATTAAAAACCCTCAAAAAATCCACCCAACTTATTATTATTTCACATTATTATTTCAGTCCCACAGGCTGAGATTTCCACAAGCTCAGTAACTACTGGCAAAATCAATATTTAATCCACGCTTGATGCTGGGGGCACAAGTGGCAATAGCCAGGCTCTCTGTTTTGACAGACCTGTAGACATCTAAATGTCTCAAACACATTTTTGATTAGTTTATGATCCTTAACCATACAAATAGCAAGTCTAAAATTCTCTGGACGTTTTTCTGTCCTGCTGTAGTTAGCTGTGCTCTCAAGAGCTTTGGAGTTTTTGTCACCTCCCTTTATGCAACACTGCTCTCAGCTATAGCATACCTATTGTTAAAAATTTCCTATTGCTTTTATTTTTTTCACGGTACTGTGCTATGCACTCAGAAGATAAAAATCAGTATCACATGACATAGAAGTTAAACACTGAAGTTAGAACATGCAACTGGTAGGTCACATATGTTGAACTGGAACTTTTACGAACAACACTTGGAAAAGTCATTAATCATTAAGCATGTCCTGCACACAACACATAGAGTAAACTCTTGTCACATTTTGGAGGAAACCTTGCTCACCTCCATCAGCACAAATATCATCTTTCCAACAACAGCAAAAATCTTCTACTCCAGCAAGTGACCTCCCATGTCACCAGAACAGCCTAGGCTTCCCAGTCATTAGGGGGATCGTGTTCCCTAAATGTTGAGACTTATGACACCTTCAGAACGATTTTTGGGTCATGTTTCCCAGATTTTTCTTATTCCTTCTCTATGAAAATTTGATTCCACAAACAGCATATATTATGCTAAATATGTGTGGACAGTCCTTTAGAATTGTTTTAAGACAAAAAATGACAATTAAAACTCCAAATAAGGTAAATGAAATGGAAAAAAAATCGTGGAATAAACCCAGGATTTCTTAAAGTATTTATTAATCTGTGAAAGGTGTATATTTTCAAGGATTATAATCAGAACTAGTTTATCCTATTTTGGAAAATATTCTTATAAGCAAATAAACTGGGCTAACCCACAGCTGCTAGTGTCACCCAATATAATGTCAGATCATCACTACAGGGAGACTGCTTTGAAAAAGGATAACATGGGGTGTCTCACAGGGAAGTCCTGAATTTTAAATAGACTCCTTCCTTGCTATGGAAAGCTACAGATACACAGAAAAACTGATAACTGCAGCACTCCATAAATTACAGAATGTATTGAACAGTGTGGCAAGCAAAAATACTGACATGTCATAATTTTCATACCATATGCTGCATGGAGCAAGTGTGCTCTGCAAGGTAAACAAAAAACTTTGGTTTTTTTTTCATTTTGCACTGCAGTCATCATTAAGTGAATTTATCTGCAGCCTATTCTAAATGCACTTGCAGAAGAACATCACACAAATCCTAGGAAAGCTTGCCACCAAAACGCTTAGCTGTAATAAAACTATAATAATGTTTTTATTTTGCAGCTGAGCTACGGAAAGCTGGAACATAGGCATATAAATCTAAATTGAATTTTTAAATACTTCTATTTAGGATTCCTTTGGAAATTTACAATGAAAACTTAAGTCTGAATTCCCAATACGGAGATTTTATGCTTTTATTAGTTGTATTTTTATTTCCTCTTCTGACATAAATTTGTTTTTATCTATATAAATAGATCCTAATAATACAAACGAGGTTCCATTTAAACTGGTTAATTCTCTTTTTAAAATAAATTATTTAATATATACAAGGATCAGTAATAGTTTCCATGGTAATATAAAAAGTTTAATATTTGCCATAAATGTTATTAATATAAGAACCACCTTTCCTATATGCTTAAAATAGCTCACAAGACAGATTTACACACAATAATTTAAACATACGTATACACTGTTGACATGTAAAATCCTGGTTATATACTTGGATTCATTATTTGTATGCTTCTTTATTTTCCAAATTACAAAGTATTTGCATACTGAAGCCTTTTTTTAATGTACAAATTCTATCAGACATATTTATAAGAGCAGTATTGCAGAAGTAGGTGTATATTAACTGGAAAACAGTAATGCACTCAGCTGAAAAATATGCTGTAGTTCAGCTGAAAACTAGGCCAAATCCACATACACAAAGATCTCATTTCTATTACTCTTTATTATACTCCACTGAATCCACATGCTTAACCATAAAGAAAGGCAGTTTTTACTGGATATCACATGTTTTTAATAAGGAAAGTAAATGTAAGGATTCTAGTGTGTCTTTAGCACCATTTTTCTTTCCATTATAAAATCATGGCAGAGGCTCTAACTCAAACACAAGTTTAGCCTAAAACTTACTTTCTCCATTTTTTACAGGAGGAAGTGTTTTGATTTTACTAGCCTAGTCTGAAATACTTGTTTTGGGTTTTTTTGGGGAGGGATATGTGTGGGGGAGTTGTTTGTTTGTTGTTTTAAATCAAGACATTTCATAATTTAAAATTAAAAGGCTATGGTTTAGAACTGCAGAATACCGCTGTGGGAAAGGGACGCTCTTTTGCTGAGACTGTCTCTTCAGGATCTCAGTATTTAAGATCATCTGGGTAACTGGATAGATCCAGTGCCATACTTCGCACTCAATTACCACAAGTGTAGACTGTCCCACTCTATTGGTGGGGATAAAAAGGAATTAAAATCACTTCTATTTTATCAGAGAAGTGAGGAACAGAAAAAGTGGCTTATCCAAGGTTATGCAGCAAGTCTGCTACAAAATGCAAAGCAAAACAAATTATTTTCAACACTATTCTAGCCACAGGACCCACAACAGCATCCTTCTGTTCCCTTTTGACTGTAAACAGCTTCTAAATGAAAGTGCAATATGCACAATCCATATCAAATGTACAAAACTGTGTGCCACAGCAAAACAGACAGAAAACACAGACAGCAAGAGAAAAATCATAAGAAGGTTGTCTTTTCAGAGTGTACTTTGACATAATTCCTGGACCTTTAGGGCACACCAGAAGAAAGATCTCCCAGAGTTTTCTGTAAGGTCTCAAAAATCCATACATAACCTAAATTTGTTATGCTAGGAAACCTATTTTGTTCATATCATCCTTTTTTTTTTCTTTTTTAGTATGTCAGCCATAAATAAATGTCAAACATATGAGCAAGGGGACAGCACATTTGTATAAGGTGAGTAACAAGGGGGAGTGATGCTCCTCAAACTAAGGGACAGCTAAGAAATAGACTGACAGCAAACAGGTAGTCCTTAGACAAAACAAGTATGTATATCAATTAGGCTCAGGACATGGAGCTTAATGGAGTATGGGGACAGCTTTGTTTTATGGGTCCTGCTGAAGATAAATGATTGTGGAGAGGAGCTAAGGAATTCTCTACTATTTAGAGGGTAAGCTTAACAGACAAAGCAAGAGAGTGTGAACCCGTACTGAGACAATTACTGGAGAAGATCCCTGGCTGAAAGTGAGCAGCCTGTTGGGGGGTACACAGGACATTTGATAGGTAAAATCACTCTTGCCATTCAGGTCATGACCTCACTAACAGTCAAACAGCAGTGCTGAAAATTAATGACCTGCATCTGACTGCCCAGGGAAAATCTACTCTTCCCAACAATGTTTACATTTGAGAATGGATTTAGCAAGTAGCAGTTAGGGTAGACTATTTGAGAATACCTAATTTTAACTAGAAAGCATTAAAGCAGAAGAAATAAAAATTATGTCCTGTGTACTCTGTAATTTGTAAGGTAGAAGATGTAAGCACTTGGGCAGAGATGCAAGCATAAAGCTCATGAAAGCTGTTTTAGACCCAGCTCCGCATTGCAGAACACAGAAAACTACGTACGATGTTCAACGCCTCATGCAGTGATGCACACTAGCTAATCTGTAAACAAAAACCTAGTGGCCTTTACAGCATATCACTGATAAAGTACACATAAAACTCGATGCTTTACATCAAAATGTATCAGAAAACATGAGGGAAAAGAGAACAATGTATTACATTAAACACAGAAATACTAACCAGATCTTTTTGGCATTATGTTGACACTAAACTATTTAAACTGCTTAAGGTTCAAGGGTACCACATAATTACTAACCTACAGGTAAGCATTTTTAATGTAATCATAAAGTTAATTCATTCAGATAAAGTATGATTTAAAGTGATGAAATAAACAAATAATCAGTATAGTAGTATTATTTTCCACTAACTATACCCTGCATACTCAGACTACTAACCTGCCTTTGCTTCAGCTGATCCCTCTAACCTGGATTTTCCAGCTAATGAACAGCAGCAGAAATGTCCTCAAACAAAAAGTTTCTAATTGAATCAGTTGATGCAGAAAAAGTACAAAAAGGGAAAAATAGATGGTTGTATGAAAAAACTTGATAAAAATAAAATAAATCTAATTTTTCAACTGGTTTCTCTGACTCAAACTAAAACTTTATCCCATTGAATTTAACTAGGGAACCACAAAAGTTTAGCCTCTAGCTTCAAAAAGGAGTAGGAACATCTCAGTCCTTTTCCTTGATGCTTTTCCCTCTCTTTTTTCCTAGTTTGTACCAACATCATCTTTGCAGTATTGTGAGATTGTCATCTCTGCCTCTGGGTTCATTTCTGAAACAGTTTCTTATACATGAACACAGTAGTCTGGGGCTAACTGTGGCTGTGTTGACGGGATGATAACAGTGAAGGATAATAGATGAAAAGAAATAGAAAAGAAATAGAAAATGAAAGAAGTGAGGAATGGAAAAGAAGGTACAACAAAGGTTCTAGCTAAAGTGCAGTTTTGGTTCTTCTCTGTTGCACAGCCCATTTTATTCCACTTCCTTCTCCATTTGTGATCTGAGGCTTAAACAACATCCTAAAAACAAGGTGTACCCCAATAGCTAAGTAATAACCTCCTAATAAAACCTTGCCATATCAGTCTCAGAGCTTATTTCAAAGAAAGATTTGAACTTCAGAGAATAATCAGCACAGAAAACAGTTACCACATGTAACAAGAAGCCTCCCCAAAGTGGCATGATAGCATGTAGTAACATTAATCCAAATCCACTCCCACTGAAATTATTTCCTTTATAATTGAAGGTATACTTAAACTTTTACCTACATATTTTAGCCCCCTTTGCTTTCAGATGTTCTCAAAACTCTTTTTTTCTTACATGCTACAGGACCTGTTCTTGGCAGATCTTTTGGACTGTTGTACATTTGCTGCCAAATTTAGAAAAAATAAACCACACATTGGTGTCCTAATTTCTGAAGTGGGAGGGAATTCTTCCATTTGCTTTGCTTAGTAAGGTCTGGAAGGAAGAATATTCTTGGTTTTTGCCTTCGTGACTGTGGGAGAGCAATAAAGGAAAGGAAGTGATGGAATATATTGACCCGAGAAATAAAAAAAGACAGAAGAGAGAAGCAGTAGCATGTTGAATAGAAACATAGGGGGCATAGAGGAAAGGATCAAGACCAAAAATAGTATTGTGATCTGAGGGAGAACGGGAGTAAAGAAAAGCAAATGATAGGAGAGGTCCTATGAAAGATGAGAGCTCCTACTAGCTTGGAGAAGTAAAGGCAGATGTCAAAGAGTAAAAAGCACGTAAAAAGGAACAGATAATCAGAAGATTCCATCATACAAAGCTCTGAAAAAAGCGACCCAGGATGGAGAGATACAGAGATGTTTTCTCACCTCAAAAGTCTTCAGCTGTCTGCTGGGGAAATCTTTCTCCTGTGAGATCTTTGTGAGCTGACCTAACCATACGGGAGCATGGGCTTTTAGATCTCCCAGAGCCAGGAAGCACCAGCCCAGAAGAACCGTGTTATTCGGCCTTCTGCCTGGAGCTGTGCAGTCCAAAGGGGCCATGGAGAATGCAGTTCCAGAAAATCTGACCATTCATGGACAGGGAAGGATTTATGTGATGATCATGAGAAAAGATTCATTCTAGAGCCAATCTCAATGTCATTGGCTTATGTACTTCACAAAGGTGACAATGAAAGCCCAACTGGCAAAACTTGGTAGGAATGTAGCCACTTTTGGACACAAGGGGACAACTGAACAATCGCTGGAATCCATCATACTAGCTATTCACTACTGCTTTGAGAAGATAAAGCTATTTATCAGTTTTCTTAAAAAAAACTATGACTTACTTTGGCTACAGGGGAACTGGAGAGCTATCGCTTCTATTAAACAAAACAAACACGATGATACTTATAACATGCATGTGAATATACGTTTTCTTTCAAGAAAAGAAGTGTTGTCTCCACACAAGGGATGGTTTAAAACAAAAAACAAAACCCTAATAAATTTAGTAAATGAGAGCTTCTAGCATCTCAAAGACAGAGCTCCTGAGATTTACCTCTATATATTAGGGGTGTAGAGAATGGTTCTTGTATTGGATGGTTTATGGTTTGTAGATCTGTGGGGACCCATCTCAACTGAATTCTTTAACAGCTGATATGATAGAGATGTCCATTACCCAAATGGACAGCACTCTCTATTGATCAGTGCTCCACTTAGCAATCCCATTTGTCATTCTTTTGTCTCTGTCCTCATCTGCACTAGATAAAAAGAAGGAAATTAATCAGGCTTTACAATAGTTAAACCACCTATAAGGCACAATGAGCAATTAAAATACCGAAGGCACAGAACCCTTTGCATATCTACCTCAAAAACAGACATACTGAGTTTCTTTGTATCTTCCCATACGACAGGCAGGGAGAATTGAGAAATGGCCTTAGTATCAAAAAAGAGCTAAGGAAATGCTACAGTCATTGCAAACTCTACTTATGTCAAGTGTTATGTTCCTTCACAGCTCCTTTATGAAATGCTTTTGTTTCTCTCAACGAATAGCAGGAAAAAAAAGCAAAACCCCCAACAAAATAACAGAGTGACTACCTAATCAACCAGTGAATCACCTGGGGAGATGCAACTGCAATTAATTGGATTTATGCAGTTAGACTACAGTCATCCAGTATTCCCATACATATAGTAAGTTTTTTACATAGTTCTCATACGAAAGATTAAATTAGCCATGAGAAAAGCAATACTGAAACACTTAACATTCTCCCTCCTAGTACACATAAGCACCCATGTCACGGAGACAGAAGCTTTTTCATTCCTTCACTGAATGCAGTAACAGAAATAATTAAACATCTTCCAAACCTGAACTGCATAGTCATTAGCCAACAGTCAATGATTTGAACTGCCACTAGAGCTCGAACTGCACTTTGCCCAGGCTTTTCAATCCATTTCCATTTGGAAAGCCTTCCATATCCAGATTTCCCCTGAGAAATGTTTTATGATGCTATAAAGACTGTCAACCAGAGATGAGAGCTCCTCGGCACCTGAGCTATAGACAGAACTATCAAATAACACTTAATTGCTGGATGACACTGGGTAGCTGGGCTTGAATTCTCATCTCCAAATATTATCCATGCAACTGTCTGCAGAGATAAGAGTGTTATGATAGCAGCAGATAAAACCAATTAAAATGGAGAACAGTGAACATATCGAGACCCTGACTTTCACCATAAATACAGTCTCACACACATAACTGGCAAGACGTAATGTGCTCTCTGCTACACCAAGAACACAGCCTAGGACCTGACTTTTCTTCTGCACTGGAAGGAGGCATATACACAGCAGAGGAAATAGCACTGTGAGTGAAGGAAAATACTGCATATTCAGAACTGAACACGGCAGCTGTTAATGACTTTTATAAACACTGCTAGATTGCAAATGCTGATAACAATAGTAGAGAGAGGTTAATTTTAAATTTAGGAAGATGTTTACAGCTTCACCTACCAGCATGAATATTCCAAGAGAACTACTACTACATGTATTTTTCTTTTGCCTCACATCTGAGTAACTTCTGCTTTCCAGTTCATGCAATTCCACTAGCATCTCTGTCTGGTCCTGTTTATCCTCTAATCTACTTCATGATTTATCTCTCAGTGTTGCTGCCAAAACCCTCCGATAAGGCTGCAAGCTTTAAATTTTTACACACTCAACAACTAAGGAATACAGTGAAGATGTTGCACATAAGTGGGACAGTAAATAAGAATTTTCTAGTAAGCATATAAAATTTTGTTCATTTGGCAGGAAAAGGCAGGAATACAGAAAGAGAGCAAAATGGGAGGGTTGACATCAAATCTAACTAATGGATCCCACAGGGCAAAACCGTAACTGACTGCTGGGAACTAGTGTTAATAAGGAGAATCTGGTTAAATGAATCATGGACATTAAGATAAAATTTCAACTTTAACCAACGAAAGGCTAAAACAGCACCAGGCAACATAGTGTTGCTTAAAACACTTTCCCCTTCCCCCAGTTTCTCTCAAAATTCAGTTAGACCTTTATGATTGAGAAGTCACTCACCTTATCTGCGTTTAACAGTGAAAGAAAACTTTAACATTTATCCATACATTATTTTTTTAGTGCTACTAATCTCTATTTAATTGTAAGCTTTCCATATAAAAATCTAGTAACAGTACTAGAATTAAAGTAGAATGGAGTCTGTGACTCCCATTTTCTTTTCTTTCTGATTCTTTCCCTTTTTTAATACTGCATTGCTGTGATGTTATTTAACCATTTAATAATGTGGTTAAGCCTTGCAAAGTGAAACTCCAAGTGACATTATGTACACAATCTTTCGCATACCATTTCAATTTCAGATGAAGCTTGCTCACATTAGAAAGGAAGAATGTGCACTTTTTCTCCCCCTTCACAACTGCTCTTCCNTCCCATTTTCTTTTCTTTCTGATTCTTTCCCTTTTTTAATACTGCATTGCTGTGATGTTATTTAACCATTTAATAATGTGGTTAAGCCTTGCAAAGTGAAACTCCAAGTGACATTATGTACACAATCTTTCGCATACCATTTCAATTTCAGATGAAGTTTGCTCACATTAGAAAGGAAGAATGTGCACTTTTTCTCCCCCTTCACAACCGCTCTTCCAAATACTCAACCTAAACATCTAAATAAAAAAAAAAATGCTCAAACCAGAAAAAATCTTGTAACTTTTTTCTATACCTAAAAGTTTTGTTTGTCCAAGCCTACCCACACTGCTGCATCCTTCATATTCTGCCCGTCTGTCTCTTTGCCTTGTGAGCATAACTCACTCAGAGAACAGAAAGTGTAAAAAAAGTCAATGAGCATGTTATAACTGGCCTTAAAAATACAAATGAGAATATTTTAAAATACTGATTACATTGCTTAAAGATAATTCCTAAAACCCCACTCATCTCTTCTTACAACTTCTTTCTAGGCTTTGAGGAGGACCATGCCCTAACTATCATTATCACTGAGCCCACAGAAATCAAAATATACATGAGAAATTAACAAAAGCTTAACAGAACTACAACTCTGTTATTTGTGGCATCTGCATGCCACATTTGGGCTACAATTTTACTATTTAGTATAGTTGATTTTACATGTTTTCAGATATTTTTGTCCATTTATAAAAATCTGCTTTTTATTAAGCACTTCCTTTTATCTTAATAAAAATAGCAGCATTATTTCTGCCTGTATTGGTATAATTTCTGTATCACCGTGCTTTGCTCTTTTAGCCTGTTTTGATCCTCTGGCCAGCAGAAAGGTTTCATGGCCTATTCCAACTACTTATTTTATCATTCCAGTTTTGTTTGTTTGTTTTAAGTACTAGCTGGGACTAGATATATGCAACTCTGTTGGCAACACACTATTTCAGGTATGTATACTGCATCTCTTCAGCATTCAAACCATTGCTCTGCATCTTATTGAGATCAATGGCTTGCTCTTCTTGACCTCTTCAGAGAGAGAATTAAATACTCCCTTCAGAGCAAAATGCGTTTCAGGAATGAAGACAGTTTGGCTGCTAACACTCCCATATCTCTCTCTTACGGGGGATGGGGGAGCATAACTCTGTTTGTCTATACAGAGCTTCACTCCTCTGTAACATAATTGCAGTTTTTTCACCTTTTCTGTTTACATTCACTTTTAAGTTTTCTCCCTTCAGACTTCTCCCCTCTCCACTCTGTTCTCACTTGTTTTGATACGCCTTGCACATTTCCTGCTATTACAATTAACAATGCACGTACAGAAACAATAGCCATTGTCACAACATTCACAGCTTCAAAGCTTGCTGCAACTTGCAAGACATAATACACAGAGAGGACACTAACGAAAAGGCTGGATTTAAAATCCCATTTATCCCGAAAAGGTCATGCCACATTGAGATGTCCTTGGGAGACTGCTGGGAGACACTGGGATCTTTGAATGTTGTTGTGATAACTTTCCCAGCAAGATAACTATGCTTTACATGTCTGGACTGTTTAAGGGCGCAACACATGCTAATTTAATCTATATTTTTAGGGGAGACGAAGTTTTTACAGAGGAAAATGGAAGGGGCTATAGATTGCACCGCATGCACAAGGGATTATGCCTGTCTTTCAAGAGCTAGTGGCAGAGTTGCAAAAGGCAGCAATGAACATCCGTTCTGTTTCCTGGGTGTGTTCTTAATTCACGATCGCTGTCTTGCAAAGATACTATTCCCCCACACAAATGGGATTTAAGAAAAAACCTCTTGGGCTTTATAAAGATATTGAAAAGATCTGGACCATTTATATTCTAAATAATTAGACAAACCCATACCAACTACAGATACATTACTACAGGTAATGGCTATGCTACTGCTGTTTTGCTATTTGAACAGCTTCATGCCATGAGTGTTCAATACAACCTCTGAAAAAAAAATTAGTCTGTAGCTTCAGTCACTTAGTACACTTAAAGCAGGTACCAGCCACACCTATTACACACAGCATTTTGCACTAGAAGACTCATTAGCTATCTTATGGCCATGACTATATTTGTTCCAGACTATTTTAGAAAGGGTAGGAAGTTCTGTGCACTGATACAGATGGCCTGACAGACTGAGATGAAAAAAGAGAAACAAGGGAATTTCAGAGAATAAAAAAAAAATCTAGCCATTTCCTATACTATGAAATACTGCCTGTGCTGAAATAAAACTCCTATGCATGTGAATATAAGCAGAACTACAATCACACACTATCAATGAAATACTCTTTTCAACTAAAACCACTGAATTCACAGGTGTTGTAAGCATATAAGGATAATAAATCCTTTCCAGCCACACCTTCAAACAGAAGACTTACTTGAGAGATTCAGGATATTACTGAAGTTACATTCATTTACTATTATTACCTTCTTAAGTTTGAAGAAAACAATGTTGTATGTCCCAGTTCAAGACTAAATCTGAGGGCTATTCTCTCTTAGGTTTTCATTATACAAATCTCAGTACCACACTGGGCATGTGAAGACTGGTGTAAACAATGTCCAGCAACGAGGACTACAAGTTAATGTGACTTCACCATACTCAATGTTAACATTTTCACTTTTATTAACAATTCTCCTTGTCCCCCACTATTTTGTCAGTATCTTCACAAGTTATAGCCTCAACTAGATATTAGTCAGAGGTCCTGGACTACAACTCATCACTAAAAGAATGAAAGAAAAAGGAAGAAACACAGTAGGAGAGTGTGATATATATCTTAATTCTTCCATATTCTTAACCATTTTCTTCTGAAAGAGTAGTTTTTTCTGGTCTTGTTTTATGACTGGAAGAGACTTCCAGGAAGCAATGACAAAGGGCCTCAGGAAGAAGTAAAAAATACTTTGACAAGATGTACTGATCAACATGGTACTGATCAACAGAACTGAATTTAAAGTATTCTTTTTTATGTAGTCCTTTAGGTACATGAAGAATTTGCTGTGCAGAGGACCATGAGTCTCTATCTCGAAAGGAGGGGGACAAAAAAGGAAGATGCAAATTCCAGGACCTGGTCCAGAGTCACCTTTTAAAGCTGGGCTGGCTCTTAAATGGACAACAGATGCTCTTTGTTAACCCCCTCCCTCCCCAAAATGGGTGGGGAAAGAGAAAAGGGAAAGAGACTTACAGATTGTAAAAGTTAAAACAGCTTTAATCTAACTACAATAATAATGTATAATAACAATACGAAAAAAAATAAATATATACGAATATGTACAAAACCAATATTGAGCTCCCTGCCACCAATGATGAATACGTCACCCGGACACTGAGGGGCACGCTCCGGGAAAGTCCTAGACTGTACTCAGCAGCAGGCAGGAGCTGGATTCAGGAATGCACGGATTAGTATCGAAGGCAGAAGAAT
>VZSC01009023.1:76916-148241 GCA_013398225.1 Steatornis caripensis | reverse complement strand
CTCAGAAGAGACTTAACTAAAAAGTAAAGTTACTAAAAGAAAATTGGTTCTGTCCCAGCCCAAACCAGGACATCCAGCGAAGACAACAGGAATGCTAAACTCAAACGTATGTAAAAAGTCTACACGATGCAGGCAAGTAGAAAAAGACATGCCTTCTCTACTAGTAGCAAACAGCCTCCAGAATCGAAGCCTGCATTCTCCCGATTACCAGACAGCTTGATTCAAGAACGCTTGACATACTAATGCTGCAAGGCTCAGAAACTCAGTGCAGCACCCTAGAAAATACCTAAGACATCCATTTCTCAATTTCATTTCATTATTGGACTTTTTAAAAATCCAATTTAAGTATGCATCATTTCCCCCTAAAAGGGGCAAGACAGTATTCTTTACTGTCAATGTTCAGGACTAAAGAGCTGAATTAGAATTGTCTTCCCTGTTCCTTTTGCTCTTTCTCCCTCACTCCGATCCCACAAACACGAAGGCTTGTGAGTTTGTTCATGTAGGAAACTTCAGCAGAACTCATCTGGAAAACGAAGTCAAGCTCACGCATAAACATTGGAGGGACTGAGGCGTAAGCCAATTAGAAGGAATACTAATGGTCAAATTTAATTCATCATTGATGTACCTCTTGCCAAATGAAAAAAAAAAAAGAAAAGAAAAGAAAAAAGCTTGAAGCAAGCTGGCGTCTGGCAGTTTCTTCTCAGGAGATGTCCAAGATGAAAACAGTCGGGGCTCTGAAGAGCAGAATCAGCCATGAACTGGCAAAGGTGTCTCTTCAACACAGGTGTTCTCAGCCTCTCACTTTCCTGAGTACAAAACTAACTTGCACATATAAAAATAGAAGACAGGAAAAAAACCCCAATTGCTTCTACTCTTAAATCTCTTGCAAGTAGCATCAGCAACTCTGTAATTTATTTTAATGTGTCCACTTTCTACTAAAAAAAAAACCTTACAGTGCTATTCTGCACCTTATCTTTGTATCTAAACCATGGTGGGGAGGGGGAAGAATGACAATTTAAACAGCTTCATTAAGGATTTTTTTTTAAAAATGTATATTGTCTTCAGATGTATTAATTGCTATGGATTCTGCTTATTTTTTCAAGTTTAGGAACATATACAGTTGAGCATTCAAGCCCCAAAACAACAAGCTAAATAACATGGACAATACATCTGCTTCCACAGTAGGAAGTCAGCTACTATTCTGCAGACAGGAGCATGACATCTGGGATTTCCATTCACTTCTTTATTAATTTATTCTTTATTATTACTACAATCCTGGTACCAGGACTGAATAATAACACACAGAATTAACTACTGCAACTGAGAAACACATCAGAGCTTTCAGCAAAGACATTTACATTGAACGTAACACTGCTGGCAACACCTATGAAGATAATGCAGTATTTCCCATTTGTAAAACCCTGTTTTTAATATCATTCTTTTTTTGCCCAACTTTCCAGAATTGGAACATTTGTGTTGGGTATTTTAAACAGGCATAAAGACCGACACAGTATAGTACAGACTGGAAGGCAGAAGGAAGGATAGCAGAATCCATGCCCGTTAAAAAATGGTTACCTCTAGAGCCTGGCATGGAGATTCCCAACTCTCACCACTACTCTGCTATCAGAAGATATCAAAGCCCATCAGCAAACCCCTCCCGGCACAGTGCTACCATGCAACAGATGACAACCTGCTGCTGTTACAATTTATTCAGTTAGCTCAAACAGCAGAGAACTATGGAGTGAATTACAGATTCCAGCATTCACAATGATCCTCAACAGTATGATTTGTTATGAAAAAAGATACACTTGCACACTTCAAAAGAGTGTTAAAAACATCTGTCAAGTTACAAATTCAAGCTTTTGAAAGTTAGGAAATGCTGAAAAGTTAGCATTTTACCTTGATCTCAGTTTGCATCTACTACAATACACTTTGTAACTACATGCTTAAAGTACTATTTGCTCTACAGGACCCCACTTCATTCAGTCAGAGTGGTAAGACTGTTCAAGGAACAGTTAGTTTTTTTCAATCAACGGAACTGAAGGGATTTTTTTTTTTCCTATTTAAAAAAACAGTCTTGCAACAAAAAAATGTCCGAAACGTCTCATTGCCTCTTACTTGAGTATTTACTTAGGTTGAAAATATTGACAGACCTTCCATTTTAACACTTCTGTCAGCTGAAGGGTATTATTAACTGTACTGTACAGAGATGAAATTGAAGCAGAAAAAGGTTAATGCCAAGAATGATCAACAGTTTGGCCCCCTGATCTGCAGTGGTTCAGGGTGTTTAGCACTTTGTCACTCAGGTTCAAAGCACAGCTCCCATTGACTACAGTTGTACCTGTGAGAGCTGAGCACTTTTGCAGATCAGATCCCATAGTTTCAACTCAAGTCACCCAGAAAATGAGGAACATGCAGTTAGTCTGTGAAGAGTCTAGGTTAAGCCATTTACCTAAAACCACACATAAACTTTTTTTTGAAGTTTTTTTCATTCAATGTATTCTATTCTTCCTGTGTTTAGTTTATTCTGAGCACTAGGTAAGAATTAGGCCTTGGGGATAAAATAGCTTATCACTATATAATAAAATGTACCACTTTCTGTCCAAGAAGATGCCAGTGTAACTAATTTTACTTCAAAAAGGAAATCAATAAAATAATAAACCACATAATAACAACACTTCTAACAGACATAGCATTTTTACTTTGAAAGAGAAGGACCCAAGAATCCTTTGGATAACACCAAGCACTTGGCTATGATTATTAATCTTTCGTGAAAATTTCTTACATAGTCAGGTGAAGAAGACCACTAAAAAAGGTGTGACTGCTAAGACATATAGGAAGGCATGCACAGAGATAATTTGGTTGGATGACTAATTTCCTTTCTCTTTAACCAGGTCAAACCAAGTAACTAAAGGTAGGAGGCAGAAGGGAAAAAAACAGCAACAGCAAGAACTCATATTGGCATTTATATGGCACTTCACACGTGTAAACTACTTTAAAAATTAACTAATTAATCCTCACAACCCCATATTCCCATCTGATGCAGTCAAGTATTAGAAACCTGCATTTTACAAGAGGAAACTAGGGCACAGAGATTAAAAGCTGTATTTCCAAAGTGTCCATTAATTCTGTGCGTCAGTCTGGAGTGCCCAACCTGAGACACTGAAAAGGAGGCCATAAGATATTCTGAGGACTCTCAGCTCCTGAGAAAGCCAGCACCAGTTATCAAGAAGGCACCTGAGAAAAATATCTGAAGTTTGACACTGTGATAAAAACATAAAGACATTAGAATTCAGAAACATTTTTTGAAGGGATTGCTATCGATACACAAGTCAGAGACAGAGCTGAGCCTGATATTAATTTAAAATTTAATGCAATACACCAAATTTAATATTCGTTCATTTTTGGAAAGGCAGCTAGCACTGAAACGAATCTCTGAATGAAGTCTCTGTGCTAGGCAACTAAAACAATTTAGGGAACAGAAGAAGAGGTCCACAGAGAAATGGAGACTGCTAAGTCATGGCCAGTCAGCACAGTTCTGTCAATTCAGACTGAATCTGGTATTTGTTGACTTAGAAAGGCAGGCAAGGCAGAAAACCACAGTGCTTGTACATACAATATCTCTTTCTACCTCTAAAGAGCATAGCAATGAGCAGTACACAGCTCCTGAAATCTGGCATTCATGGCAGCCTCCCAGAGCCCCTGCTGCTGGTCAGATCGCAGATGAGCTTCTTCCTGTGTGACCTGCACGGGTACCAAGCCACATTCACCCTTCTCGCCACGTGACAAAGTTCGCTCCTCAGAAACTCTTGTGATTGCTTGGCAGAACTCCAGGTTTCAAAGTAGGCAGAAGAAGTGCTTGGAAAAAAGCAAATATTGGATTGTTGTGAACTTCAGAAATAATTTTTTTCAACCTTCTGAAAACCAGACTGTGGATCAAGACAGTATGAATAAACCTTTTGAAGGACCCCATTCTCCCGTGGACAGAAACAATTCTTAAAAGCCACTCCTAAAAAGTTACAATCTCCTCTGTATTTTTAAAAAGTGGCTTAACACAAGCCTACCTATGATATTTATTATTTGCAACGAATGCGCTTCAATTCAGTGGTGACAAACATAGCTGACCAGTGTGCAGCAACCCTAAGCAGAACAACAGGCTTGGAACACATGCTCTTCACTGTCATCTAAACCCTTTCTTTGCTCCCCAGTAAATGAGGAAATAAAAACTATGCATTGAACCTCTCACATTTCTCAATGCATCAAAACCACATCTTTCACAAATATTACCTGTCTGTGAAGACGTCAGGTCTTGGCATGCCAAACAGTGCATGCATTTTGTGATCTCAGCTGCTAGCCGTATATATTTATCCTATCAGCTGCTGTATCAAAAGCCTCATTTTGTGCATTTCAGTAGAACATTAAACATTACTGGTATGAAAGGGGTTAAGCAGTTCATCCTCCTTTTTTGGCAGAAATGAAGAAAACCATTATGAAATAAAAAACCCATGCTGCAGAAAACATTCAGACCTGTATTACATACACAGCTACATATGGGATTTCCAGTTTCTAAAGGAAAAATATTCAACTTTTTCTAAGCACATTTCTTATACCAGTCTTGCTTGTAGAGCACTGTGCTCCCACATCCACGATTCTGACCAGGACATTTCACAATAACCCCTCTCCCTGCCACCCCAATCCATTTACAAAGGTTACAAAGAACTCAATTTCTGCTCTCAGCTCTAAATAAAAATGAATGCCTGCTTCCAAACCTTTCTATATTTTGAAGAAGGACAAGTATTTTTTCTCGGCAATTCTTACTGAGTACTGCATCATTCCAGAGGCTGTTGTTAATTACTTAAGGCTGGGGTCAGAAACCTGTAGTTTGAAAGCCACATGTAGCTCTTCAGCAGCATGTGTTTAGCTCTTCAATTCTCTGGCACAGGCCCACAATTTTCAACAGTGCACAAGTGCAAAAAGAGGGTTTTTTTGGCAAGAAAGGTCCTTAATGGCTGTGTAATCAACACAGCTCCAGCAGTTCTTTTCTGTATCTGCTAAGAGCAAATCAAACTTTTGAAAGTCAATTTTAACAAGTAACATGTTATCTCTTGCTTCCCATCAACTTTGCTGAAACATTGACATGCACAGAAGACAAAAAACAATTAAAGTAAATGATCGCAGCAACAGCTTGATAGAACAGCAAGCAATACTCCGTAAAGAGTTATAATTCTGCATTTTGCATGCTAGGGATTTTGTTTTGTTTTGTTAAAAAAAGACCACCAGCAATACTAAATGTTGCCTTTCTTAATGGCATTATAGATTGGTTTGCAGCAGAGACATTTCAGTGCAGATTCAGTCTTTGTCTGCCTTCTTTTTCTCTTGTACTGGAGAGTGTCTCTCCAAATAAAAACAAACTGTTGCACGCACAGACAGATGAATGAGGTTTTTCTTTCCTCTTGTAACTTTCTGGAAGACAGTTCATGACTTAAAATAAGAAGAGGATGGAGAGGCCAGAATAGGAGAGAGACATAGTGCGTAAAGGCTGCCCTCCAACATTGGTACTGCTCTTCAGTTCATCCTTGTGATCAATCTGGTTGTCTCCAGAACATCTGCTCACAAGCTGACAAATGATGAATCCCATCTCAGAATCAATAAGCAGAAAACCAGCAGCCTGATAAACAGCTAACAGAGGAAATATATGCACCTTTCATAAGGAAGACAAATCACTCATTCTCACCAAGTGCTTCCAACAGGAACAGTAATTCTGTATTTATTTGCAGAACATATGTACTGTGTCCAAACCCGTGCATTGAAAAAGATCTCCAGAAGCCAATTGGTTTGATTACATTACTCTTCCCCAATGTAACAACAGCTCTGAAACATTAATAAAAGAGCTTCTACAGAAAGAAAACCCTCTAGGAACATTTTGCAGGGTTGAATTTTTTTGTTCTTGCTTTGCGGGAGGTGCAAGGGGTATACTATTTTGAACATTTTTCTTCAAGAAATATCCACAAAATATCAAGGTCACCCGACAAAGGCTTTCCTGCACTTTCCCTTCAACACAGCAGTTATTTTTATTAATATCTCCAAGAATATATTGCAAGATTCTTTGTTTTAGAATCAGTCATGTGATTTTTCCTGACACCAGGGGACACTAGGTAAATTGTAATGCTCTTCAAAGCCGAAGAATGGTCTTTTTTAAAGCTAGGATGTTGATGAATTATTATTTGCCAAGGCCTAAGCAAGCACAGAACACTGTATCTATTCCTCCTTCTGTGCACTCAGGAATGATGGATGGAAAAATGAGGCAGGAAAAGGGCCAGCCTGAGCTGACAACCTAACAGATATAAGCAGGATTGTTTTAATCGAACTGTGAGAAAAAGCAGCTCTTTGTATTATTCCTCTAGTCTTGTTCTCTTATTGTAAACATAAAGCTTGGGAAATATTGCATCGCATTTCTCTGTCTGAAAATTGTAACACATTGAAAATAACACAAATGGTCACTCCTCACATCCTGAGACACCAAAAAGACTCTTTTAACAAAGGCAGCTTGATGTAAACTGTGACTTACGAGTTATGACCTCCTTGTAATGCCAACAAAGATGCTGGGGTATACACAGATGCATTGGTTTGTAAGTGCAAAGAAATATTTACCTCCCCTAGAGAAGTTGGATGACTTCCTACCATCTAGTGCCTACGCCATGCATATTCCACACCATAATAATATTTACTCACAGATCATGGATAACAGAAAGCAATTATCAGATATGCAAGTTTTCATTAATTTAACAGGAATATCTAATAAGATTCAATTAGCTGTTTCCCAGGAGATGGATTGCACTGTCCACTAAAGGTATGCACCTCTCTAATTCTAACAGGGATTCAGATAGACAGGCTTAGAGATGGGTTCAGGATGACATTCAGAGGGACCTGGACAAGCTGGATACATGGGCCTTTGGGAACCTCATGAGGTTCAACAAGGCCAAGTGCAAGGTCCTGCACCTGGGTCAGGGCAACCCCCGGTATCAATACAGGCTGGAGAATGAAGTGATCGAGAGCAGCCCTGTGGAGAAGGACTTGGGGGTACTGGCGGATTGAAAGCCCGGCGTGAGCTGGCAATACGTGCTCACAGCCCAGAAGGCCTACTGTCTGCAGGGCTGCATCACAAGAACGGTGGCCAGCAGGGCAAGAGAGGTGATTCTGCTCCTCTGCTCTGCTCTTGCGAGACCCCACCTGGAGTACTGCATTAGCAGCTCTGGGGTCCTTGGTACAAGAAAGACATGGACCTATTGGATCAGGTCCAGAGGAGGGCCACAAAAATGATCAGAAGGATGGAACGCTTCTCCTGTGAGCACACACTGAGAGAGCTGGGGTTGTTCAGCCTGGAGAAGGTTCTGAGAAGACATTATAGCAGCCTTTCAATACTTAAAGGGGGCTTATAAGAAAAACGGGGGCAGACTTTTTAGTAGGGCTTGTAGTGATAGGACAAGGGGTAACTGTTTTAAACTAAAGAAGGGTGAATTCAGACTTGTTACATCTAGTCTTATATCTGAGTAGCTGGCAGGCAGTCTCTCGGGGAGCAATGATCTGCCTTGATCCCGTGTCTCTGCTTCACAGAGGATAAAATCCTGCTAGTAACTAACTCTTGACTGATGCAAGTTTCTGCTGTGGTTAGAAGGATGGTGTGCTCTCTAAAAACACACGCACCCAGCATGGAGGAGATGCAAATTTTCTGTCACCAGAATCAAGAACTGTACTTATTTTTGTGCATTCACTGAAGTAATATAGTTACTATATACAGTAATGGCATGACCTCCAGGACAAAACCACAAGTCTTGCCACTGGTGTTAGCAGAGTTTTCCAAGGGAGAAGGAAGGTTCCAAAGGAAGGCTCAGAGCTGGAGAAGGACAGTTCTGTGATATTTAATTACTGCATTCACTGATACTACCAATCAGTGCAATCCAAGCATAGCTAGCCAAAATTTTCTTTGACAGTGAGACAAATCCACTTTGTTCCTGAGAAGAGGTGGAACACATGGAGTAAGGACACAGTTAATGGGGTGCAGGAGGGCTCAGAGAAGGAGTAATCTCTAGGCACCTGATCTCAGTACAGTCCTGGCTGCTGCTAACCAAATGAAATATGGCTACAAATATAGCCCACTGACCTATACGAAATTCATCAGTGATTTCAGTCTTATTCCTACCGGCAGGAAACTGAACCCATAGCACAGAAAGAAACCAATGAACCAGGCACAGGGAAAAAAAAAATCAAGGAGTGGCATTAATTGGTGTATTTATAAGACAACTTTGCCAACAGAAAACAGAACGAATCTACAGGCTGAGCTACCTTCACCAGCTGAGCAACTTGTACTTCCCACACCCTGTGCTGCAGAGGGCCTGGGATGACATCTTGCAATAGCAACTGTGGATCGTGCACCGGATTGAGTGAGAGATGTAGCATGCTGCAGCTTGTGTGTGTGGCACTTCTCAGGCCAGGCACAGTGCCACATATACAAGCAAGTCATCATCTCCAGAGCTATTAATCCTGTGTTATACTTGTCTACTGCCCGTGCCTGTAAATATATATGAAAGAGAATAAATAAACAAAATGGACGAGTTCTTCCTTCAGAGGTTCTTATTGGGCAAACGGACTTAACACTGATCATGCCCAGGAATGATGTAAGTAAATACACTCTTCCCATAATGGTATAACATTTTTTTTCTTAGCCTTGACATTTCTTGAAACATGGGACTATGGAAAAATCAAACTTTTTAGCTGCTGTAACAGCTCAGAAGTGATACAGAGGGGCTTAGAGGCAACACAAAATTACTTCAAGAAGTTCCTCAAGCACAGTGACAAAACACATAAGGTCTCCCATCAGCTGACATACCTTAGTAACTGTAGAAAGTATGTTGGTAGTCTTCACCCATGCAGACAGGAGCTACCTGAGAGCTACCATTACTTTAGAAATAGTCAAGTGTTGCTAATAGTCTTCCGCAAAGAAGTCAAAGACAGAATAAACTGATCTCCCACTTCCCTCATTCAAATAAATGGTTTAAAAGCCAGACACGAAAGCTGTGCAGTGAGCTGAACCTTTTGTTTCAGTATTTAGGATAAATGTAGTCTGTGGGTAAAAGGTAGAATTCAAGAATGTCTCTTGCAGTTTCATCTATATCAATCAGACCACTTCAGAGGGACTTCTAGAAACATGCCAACTGTCAACTTTTTACAAACTTGGCTGTACACACACTCTACAAAGTCATGCAAAAAGTAAACCAGTTTTTCCTGTTCCGACAGAAGTCAGGGCTGCAAGTTGGGCATACAATTTTACATAATTGAGTTCCAAAATCCTAACTGAGAAGTGGAGTTTAGATGGCAAAGCAATTAGATGCATTTAAAAAGATAGCTCAGCACATAAGGAAACCATGAAATTCTTCACAGTCTGCCTGTGTATTTTATCACTGAACAGTGCCAACCACATGGCTCAGTGCTCTTTCACAGCAATTTGAACATGACTTACTGAATTAAGTTAATTCAAAGTTATTAAAACAGATGTGTGTAGTGCTGCATAGTTACAGTTCTCTCCAGTTACAATTACAACTGCCATTTCCATTACATAGATGACGCTTTGCTAAGATGTCTTTNTGCCAACCACATGGCTCAGTGCTCTTTCACAGCAATTTGAACATGACTTACTGAATTAAGTTAATTCAAAGTTATTAAAACAGATGTGTGTAGTGCTGCATAGTTACAGTTCTCTCCAGTTACAATTACAACTGCCATTTCCATTACATAGATGACGCTTTCCTAAGATGTCTTTTTACTTTGCTTTTCTTCCCACCCCAGCTTCTCACCTATTCTTAGTCCCCAAATAAAATGTTTTCAGGTTTGCTTTGTTCTTCTCTAGCACGAGGTTAATACCGATTTTCCTCAGAGAATTTCTTCCACAAAACTAAATTTCTCAAAATTTAAAAAATGACTGTGGAGGGAAAACAGGACTTTTACAGAACAGCTTAATAATAAAAAGGTTTGAGAATCCCTGGATGATCTTAAAATGCTTTTCTATTTTTTTCTAAAAGAAGGAAGTTCACGGATTTTTTTTTTTTTTGAAGACAGATTTAAGGAATCACTGTTCATTTTAGTGAAGAAAAAACAAATAGGCAGAGATATTATCTGGGCTTTTGCTGCAATAAGCAAAGCAGAGATTATTTTGCCTTTCTCCTACTTCAGTACTAACAAACTACATTTGTTACCACATTTCACTATGGTGGGATTCTGTTCCCATGACCACTGTGCCGCAAAGGCACTTGAAGTCATTACTCACTCTGTTAATCACTAATACGGATGGGGAAGAAGGGCCAGAATCTTTTCACATTACAGTCTCATATTGCTCAGGGCGAAATCACAGAATCACAGAATAGTAGGGTTTGGAAGGGACCTCTGGAGATCATCTAGTCCAACTAACGTGTGCCTAAACAAACCACCTGTTGAAAGGGGATGAAATATAAAATGCCCTCCTTACGAACTTAGCTTTATGGTAAAGCTGCCACTTATTTCTAAACCTTAGCTAACCTTGCAGGCTACATTATCCGTGATCTATTATACTTCCATAGCACTTGTTACTAATTATTTTCATTGTTTTCCAAGGCCTGTAGATACAAAAAAGTACTTAAATACAATTCTAGGCGTCAAATTTAAGGACTGTGGTTTCCCTGGGTTTAGCATCATTGCTCATGCAAGTCAGAGGAGTAAAATTTGACCTTGAGAAATCAGTTCAGTTAGAATTACAGAATGTATTTGTTTCTACATGCTGCAGCAATGCAAGGAGCTTTTTCCTCTTTGCCTTCCAAATAAGAAGTTAAAGGAAAACGTTGCAATTCCAGAAACACAGAGGTAAAACTACCTGCATGTCCACTCCATACACTTCTAGCACAGTTCTTGCCTGCTTTGCAGCCCAGGAATTCTAGTTTCATCTCTTCTACTGGACAATGTGAAAACTGCTGTGCAGTTCAATACCCCTGTTTCAGTGACAAAATTTTTGCAGCTGATATTTCTTCCACAATTAAGGAAGCTAATACATTGCATCAATTTCATTCAGAGAGAACTGAAATTAGATTCCCATGTTCTTGCAGGCCAAGGCTAAGACCCACTACCCTTCAGAATACACGCACCAAACTCATCTATAAAACCACAGCTTAAACCACGCTGCTAACACATGCAGAGCCTCGAGTTCTTGCCAGACAATACTGCCATTACTTTTCACTACAACTAACAGGAACCTTTATTGTTACTAGCAATGTTTTCCTCTTTTTATTGTGCAGGCAAAAGTTGTTCCTTCAGTACAAATTAATAGAACACTTGGGATAGGAAGGTCTTTAGAAGACCATTACAGGATTTCGACATTATTTGTGTCATCACTGTGTGGCGCCTCTTTTACAAAAGGGTAGGGCAGCAGGTTGTGCAGTGTGCTCGCAAGACCATAATGCTGGAGATATTGTTTGTATGTCCAGATAGAGGAAACACTTGCCTTTACTGGCTTTAGAAAGGTCAGTATTTGATTTAATAAATTCCCTGCCAAGAAAGCAGACTCCGTTCTGAAAGGTTTAACACTAGCACTCACTGGGTGGCTGGGTGGCTCAGAGTATTGCTAGCAAGCTACAAAGACTTTTACATCTGTGGATTTCCTCAGTTTGAATCCAGCCCAATTCAGCCGTTTCTATACTTAGCAGTCTCTCTAAATACATGAGAGATGAGTTTGGCAAGCCTCTGTTCCAGGTCTGAATTACAAACTCATCACAAAATCCTGTAAATTCAGAGGTTAAAAAGCCATTTACAGGGAAATGCACATTTTAAATTAAAGTTAATAAACTTGTCTTCCTTGTCTCTGTAAAACATACTGCCATTCTGCTGCTTAAGTTACACATGCCCAAACCTTTGCCCACACAAGCAGTCTTATTGACTTACTTCAGAGAAACCACTCATATGAGTTCAGTCATACACGTGCTCAGACATTTGCATGATTAGGCTAAAATGAGTAAATCTGAAGCAGACTGTCACAATAATAATTTAAAACTCAAGTGCATAAATACTGCATGCAACTGAATATAAAGTCAAAAGGAAAACCTTATACTCCCAAGGACAACTGATTTAATAAATACTATATCAATAACAACCATGATAATAGCTACACTAATATACTACTTTCTAACTTCAGAAACAATAGCAAGAACAAATCATAGTGATTAGAGACAGCATCTATGTATGGTAAGTATTCGTTCCTAAGTCTGTTTAATGGAAGGGTCAGAAAGCCTCATTTTTTTCAAACTTTTCTGGGTAGATAAATTAAAGGAGATTATGGCCCTTAATCATGTATTCAAATTATGCACAGATCCTACCCTTCTGTCCCTGCCCTCGTGAATCTTGAAAAGAAATAATTAATAAATAATGTACGTATTACATTTGCAGCATTGTGTTCAGTCAGATCCATCTAAAGACAGCAACAAAACACAGAACCAAGTATGTGTGCTGTTTCTGCTTCCACGAATGTTTTTTTCAAGGGTTATTTCCTCAGTAATACTTTGTGTCCTAAGGATGATTCATCGAAAAAGGAAATAGTAAAAATCAAGACAGATTTTAAGTGTGAAAAATAACACTCTGTATGTACTCAAATATCATTGCACTGACGTAATGTTTTAACATTGCTCTATGTGCCACATCTGTTACGAGATCTGGCTCCTGGTTATCCTACCAGTCAGGCTATCACCAGAATGCAAGATTGGGAACATTGGACAGAATTTGTGCTCCCTCTGTTGGCTACCGTGCTCTTTTGTAGGAAAAACATCAGCCATTTCACATACAATGAAAAAAAAAATCGTACTGGGAGGGAGCACTATTTTATTTTTTTGGGTGGGACGTGAAAAATTATTTCCCATGCAACAGAGAATGAATTTTGAAAGAGAGCAAACACACAAACAATTAAATGTCTGAACTTTGACTGGGACTTGACCAGGCCTTAAATCTTGCAAGTACAAATATCTGCTCTCAAGAGTTTTCTGGTTTTAACAAATTAGTAACACATATTACTAAAATAATCAGGCTTAGGCATACAAACAATTATTAAGATGTCAATGTACTGGCATATTGAAGCACAAAAAACACTATAAAAAACTGTGCAGCTGCTTGTAAATGCCAAAATCTAGCCATGAAAGATTTGCAAAAATACTGGGCTATATATGCATACACATAGTATATCATACCAAGAAACCTAAATCAAAGTTTCAAATTGGGATAGTAAGAAATTTCCTTTTAAACAGCTTTAACAGAATTCCTACTTTATAGAAATGACTGCCGACAGCTATACGGTTCAGTAACACAAACAAGCAATTATATTGCCTTAGTAATTACGAAGACTCAAAGCGGTCATACTGGTCATAGTATTGCCTCCACTTTCTAGATAGGTAATTAACTTGTATGATGTCAACAGTTCAGACCTCCTTACTCAGTAACACTATCAAACAACTGTATCGCAAGCACACCAGAAATGCAGGCGCATCTCCTGCCGAGCCTTCACGCTGCAAGCTTCTGAACCCAGCAGAGCTCTGAGGCAGCAGAAAAAAACCAAAACAGGGAGAGACTACAATGTAAACAGGGGTCTCCTACAGGGCCCCGAGTTGTTAAACAAAAACGTCAGGTAATGACAAGGCTTAGTGAGCCATTGACTTATTAGTCAACACATGGGTGTGTGGCTGACTGGAATTCCCAAATCAGATTGTCTGCCAAACAGCCAATTCCATTACCCTGGCTCTGATAAAACCTGCAAAAACTTCAGACAGCTATCCTCCCTGTCACCTGCCAGGACATCCAGCAAGCAGATCTGTGTGGTCTCCAGAGCGGGGGTCTATTCTCTTTTAGTTTTCTAGCTTTTTTATTGTGACTTATTTCTTTGTCTCTCCCCCCAGCCCCAATAAACTGCACTTCAGCCTACAGAGCTACGGGGCTTTACTGGTTGACATCCTTGCCACAAAATCAAAGATGCTGCTTGGAGCATTATTGTGACACTGTATTTAAAGTGAGTATCAACAGCTTAAAGGCCTTCTACCTGATTTTATCAGGCTCAGTCACCTTAACGTATTTTGGCTACTAAGTATTGTATAAATTATAAGGAAACCAAGCTATATTTTTTGCATGCTGAGGAACTGGTATGTATGGAGCACTTCCAAGGAGTGGATGTGAAATATGAATGTGTATAGATATTATGTATTTTTTTCTTGACAGCTAAGAAGTGAATACAACCTGGTCCTTATATTGCAGTTGAAATGTTACTAGATCCCAGCTAAGGCTAATGGTTAGAAAAGCTTGTCCTCATTCTATAACCTGCAGAGATGAAGATCATGCGTGCCCTTGACACTAATCAAGTTAACATATTCCCTCAACTTCCTTTCTTTTTTAAGGAAAGAAGGGGGGAAAAAAGCACCATATTCTATTATGTCCCGATTATTCCTATATGAATATTCCTTTGCCTCCAGCAGGACTCAGAAAACAACAGCTGCATCATTTTTTCTCTGTGGGGCTCACGTCTTGGATTGCTAGGGTAAAATCCTCGTATCTGGTCACACTCTTGGCACACCAAAGGAGATGAGAGTTGTCTAAAGCCGACCTTGCAGTATGCATTACTCTGGCAGAGAATGTATCTTAAAAACAATAGAAAGCAGCTCTGTAACTTCTCTTTGAAGTGTTCTGCCTGTGGCACTGAGGAAACTTACAGGAATCCAGGCTGAGGGCAGGGAGTGGACATGAAAAGATTTTGGGGAATGATGGCAGAAGGCTAGAAAAACTCCAAAACACTGGGACTAGGATGACAAATAGCTTATAACTACCTCTTATTTCTACTGACTTCTCAGCTCTGAGTTTTGCATTTGCATGTTTCTTGAAGAAACACAAACACAGCATTAGTATTAATACTGAGCATTTAAGACAACAGATACAGAAAGTAAAATAAAAGCCATCTAGCTGTCCACTTATGCCTTAGAGTAGGTCTTATCTACAAAGATAAAAAAGATCTCCAAGGGTTTGCCAACTAAGATAGCAGTCCATCAAATATGCAGAAGCCTAGCATAGAAATACCACGTACGGAAGTCATTTGGAACCTGGAAAGCCATGGTATTAGCCAGTCAATACCCACCCCTCCCCGAAATTCCCTTCTTTTATTAAAGAAATTAAGTAATACAGTAACATTATTTTCAAAAGGTAAAATTAGGGGATGTAGAGGATATGAGAAGGTCAAATGCAGCTGTGTGAGCATTCTGTTTCATAGAGTTTTAGTAAGGAGAATCAATGTGCTTATTTCCAAAGATTTATGACAGCAGAAGTGACTAAGTACTTCTTTTCCTATACAACCATTGCTTAAAGGACATTTAAAAACAAAGGTAGAAACACAGCTTCAGTGCCATCTGTCCTTTTCAGAAAACACATATACAGTGAATTCTTCAACTGCTTAGTGCAAAACCTAGCAATAATCTGTGGCGCAGCTGATCTATCTGTGAGTAAATGCAGAGTGACTGTCTCTCAAGAATTTCATCAGCGTGTACATTGAGTTAAATAACATAAAGAGCAGAAAGAATATTTTCTCTCAAAGCAGGAGAAATAAATTATTGAAAAGAAGTTTTTTTTTTTTAAACAACACTGCCTCACTGAAGAGGGAGGCTTCTGTAGTGATCTCTGAAGTATAATGAGTGGAATTACTGAGAGAGAATGTCAGTCGCATTGTAACTCAAACATAAACAGCAAGGATAGTTGCTGATACATCTGGAAAGCCCATTATCCTTTAGAAAAGAAACTTATTTAGATTTGCAACTTTAAAATAGAAAAATCCAGACTGCTTTAAACTGAAATGCACATATGCATAGCTTACCTCCATATACATTTTGAAATTGACAAGGTAAGTAGACTAGCTTTTGATATAATGTATTCCGATCGGCTCTAGCCACTAACCAATTATAGTGAAGTACTTTGAGATACAAAAAAATCTGAAAGTTGCTACATAAAATTTACTTTAAATTCCTTAGATTCCTACCACTGAGGTTTAAGTTCCTTGCACTTTACCTATTTTTTAAAAAAGGATTTTTCTTACATTATGAAATGAATTACAGTACAAATCTATCTTTTCATAATACAGCACTGACAAAAGAAATATTTGCATAATGGGCAACAGGAGAGAATCAGGTAGTCAGCTCACATACTGTACAAGTCCCTGTAATACAGGTTTGCTTTAATACAGCAACATGGAGAAGTCTTACTGCTGAACAGTATTCCACTGAGTTTGAGAGCACATCTGTGAAGATCTGTAGTACCTCAGGACCGAGGTAATCTACAAGACACAAACATACTTTTGTAAAGGCTGTAATTATTTGTCAGTTAACCAAAACATAATATATAAATAAATATAACTATACACATGCAAGAAGTTATAAAAGGGCAATTTAGTTTTAAATACATTTAAAAAACCCAAAACACAGTAATAAATCACCTCTCAGGCTATAAAAAATTACTTTGTCCTCTGACAGCTGTCCAGTGATTACATAGCTGATACATTTTTCCTAAGCATACCATACCACAAAAACCCACCCCCCCAAAAAAAATTACCAAGCAACAAAAAAAACCCCTCTGAACATATCTTTCAAAGCAAGTGAGCAAAATTCTGAAGTTTAGACAAGGGGGTTTTGAAATAATAAACACAGTTCTTCTCTTCTGCCTTTGAGACCATGTTGGACTACTTCAGTAGTTATTTACACCTTTACTACAGGGACGGCTTGAGTTATGATGCAGGTTCACAATCCTTTGAACTGGCATGGGTCCGCACTGCTGCGAACAGATGTTTCTGCTGACACAAAGGAAGAGGTAATGCAAAGGGAGAAGATGGGGAAGAGGAGATAGCCTTCTGCAGTAACAATGTCACTTTATAGTGAACATTTTACTACAGAACTACTTTACCACATACTCTACTCTGCCAGACTACACCAAATTATCGATAAGATACTGCATGAATCTTCCAAATTCTTCTTTTCACAGATATCCTAAAAGTCCAGACACTGCATGCTGCTCTGACATATCAACAATATTTTTGACCTGTCAAGGATCCCTTGAGATTGCTGCAAATGGAATTCGTACCAGTTTCAAGATTTATTAGTCTACTTAGGGAACAGGAATTACAGTTCATTAGTGATCAAGATCATATCTCATGCCTTTAGAGCGCCACCAGGGTTTCCAAATGGTTTTCTGNCCACATACTCTACTCTGCCAGACTACACCAAATTATCGATAAGATACTGCATGAATCTTCCAAATTCTTCTTTTCACAGATATCCTAAAAGTCCAGACACTGCATGCTGCTCTGACATATCAACAATATTTTTGACCTGTCAAGGATCCCTTGAGATTGCTGCAAACGGAATTCGTACCAGTTTCAAGATTTATTAGTCTACTTAGGGAACAGGAATTACAGTTCATTAGTGATCAAGATCATATCTCATGCCTTTAGAGCGCCATCAGGGTTTCCAAATGGTTTTCTGAATACTATGGTTTCTCAACAACAAGTGATAAGGAGACTAGTGCGATAGCTTGCGATAATAAGCGTGGTCCGAAATCATTTATGAATAGAAAGCAAGCTTCAGCTGTCATCAGCCCTGAAGATGCATGCAGTGCAGAGCTTGTTCTGGTGACAGGAGTATCTAATAGTAGTAATCGTACTGCTAACTCCATCTCAGGCAGTGACAAAATTGGTCTTTCCCTACTTTGAGTCCTGTTTCCTCCTTAAAAAGATACTGCATTTGAATTTGGGTAAAAATTCTGTACCTACAAAGGTGGTGGTTCAGGGCTAGCCTGCTTTCAGAATCTATCTCTTTCAGTTACTTCTTGAGTACCTGCAAGGCACGCTTTTCTGGCATTTTCACCATTTCAGACAACTGTGTTGCTCAATTTGTTATACAGGAGTTTCCACAAGCTATTTTCAGACAGAGATGAAAATAGGATACACAGAAAAATTTCTAAATGACATCTGTGAGTAACAAACCACCAAGTCTCTGCAATTCTTCTATCTCTCTCCTCTTATTTTATAACTTCCTAAAGGGTGCTTCTTGAATATCAAGTTATGAATATGATAGGGACAGTAAGTAATGTGAGCCAGTCATTTGTTTAACAGGGCTAACCCCAAGCCACTAGTGCTTGCACAAGCTGTTAAGCTCTGTCATTATACTAGAGCTTCCCAGAGGCCAAGTGTAGAAGGGTCATCTCTTTGAGAAACTGTATACCCTTTACTTTGTGTTTTACTCTCTGGGGTTAGCTGTAATGTGACCTTCATCATGACTTGAGGCTTGATGTTGGAAAAGTACAGATGCTGCAGCAGATTTGAAGGGCAGAAGTGGTGTGAGAACAGTTCCAAGGCAAAGCCGCAAACAAAGTCCATGATGGGACTAAACGATGCTGCACAGGAGACATGCCCCACCCCCCCCAGCCCCCTCTTCCCACCGCAGGCTCTCTGTGATTTCTATGCACAGAAAAGGAAAGGAAGAAAAGTACACGATGCAAAAAAAAAAGACATATGAAGATTTAAGAAAGAAAATAATACAAAACCTGGAGCTCAAGAACTCAGGCTGTACGCTAGAAATGACGTTCAATTTAGCTAGGATGTTCAGATGATCAGAAAAACCAGAAAATGTATGCACACTTGATGCTTTGTATTTATAATAATCTTTATGTAAATGTCACGGTATCTTTTATGTTCTTTGCTAATATGATTTCTGGCCTTCCACAGTGAAGTTTGTGTTTGTCAAAACTACACTTTTTCTGTTAGACAAGATTTTTCAGCATCTCAGGGTAAATGTTTAAACAAAAGACTAGAGAAAACAGCATTCAATTGCCATTTTTTGATGAGGCAAACACCACACTTTTAACACACCATTGAAAAAGTTGTCCTTTGGCTGCTGTTTCAGTTCATGTCCAACCCTGTTATCATAAACTATAAATATAATAATTACGTGTATGTTCTGACAGTGGCTGGTATGTGTCTGCTTTCATGCATGCACCTAAACAGAAACTGCTTCTGTTCCAAAGAATTTGTACTCCAAGAATCTTGTGAAACAAAGGGGCTAAAAAGTTCTCCGTCTATCATCCCTTTATGTCCAAGGGACTTGAGGAGAAGGGAGGGAAGGGACATCAATACCCTTCTCTTCAGGCTCGGCATTACAAGTGTGCCCCAAAGAAATACGGCAATTATTCTTGCCTGTACTCCTGTCTTGGGTGTTTTGGGTTTTCTTTCCCCCTCCTAAATTACAAGAAGAAAATGATTCAAAATCACCTCAGTTTTCAGATAGGAAACATAAAAGATAAAAAGAAAGACAAGACCAGAATGCATAATGTGGACCATTCATGGATACCTTTTAAGGAATTCTTATGCACAAATGGATATGGAGAAAAAAGGTTAATTACAAATGACACTGTATAATTCCTATCTAAGAATCCTGAGGTCTGCAAAAAGAAAGGTTATCCCAAAGTCTAATAAACATTATGCCTGAATGTCCCTTTCTCACACACCAAAGGGTACTGCTATTGTTCCCCAGCAAGGCAGACAGCTGGCACTGCGCTCTAAGCGCCAACCTGGCTGCAGCCAGCAGCTCATTTACGACCTCAGCATCAGTCAGCGAAAGCAGATCATTTAGCAGAAAACCTCCCAGGCTGGTCGTCTTCCCATCCCTCACTCCCCCCACATGGCAGCAGGCAGGTCCGGTCAGGCTGCACAATTCCCGAGCTTTCAAAAGCCCAACATTTTTCATGTTCATTTGAGAGGTTTTTTCCCTTGGATTCAAAGCTGCTTTCACAAACGTGTTAGTGGGTGAGAGATTTCTATTCTCGTGCAAGATGTGATTAATTTGTGGCATTCACGTGGCTAGTTCTGCACAGACAATGGGAATGGACTGGCTCACACCCCATCTACAAGCAATTTATGCCACAGAAGTTCAGACTTAAAGAAAAAAGGCTTTGACAGTAGCAAGTTTCCTGCCTGTTATGGATGGTGCTGGGTGAACCGCAATCAAGTATTTCTGTGAAAAGAAGACAGTACTATTACTGTTAGCACCAATTATTATTAAAACAGACCTGATAGAGACAGAAGAGTATTTTTCTCATAGCTGCACAGATGACAACAAAAGACATTAAAAAAGCAAAACCTGATTTTTACATTTTCTTTGGTTCATCCAGCAAACAATATGCACTAAGGAAGTAGAGACATGAAACCCAAATACAAATATCTGCTTAAGCTCAGATACTCAGATCTCCCTCTTCCATTTACAATTACAGCTACAGAAGTGTGAAGTTAATAAATAGCAAGAGGTGTATTTATTGAATTCTCTCCTCTCAGTATATTACTCTGGCTAAAGCCCTGAACGACACTCTTATGCAATTCTGTAATTAATCTTAGCTTACCTTTGATGGACTAATATAGTAAAAAAATGATAAGCACCTGCAATAAACTTCATCAAAGAATACTCAAACTTTCTTTATTTCAGTTTCCCTTCTGTCCAGGTTGAATAAACTCACTTGTACCATACACTGAGAAATGCACTGACTCAAATTTATACATAAGAGACATAGATATTAGAGTACACTACACTGAGATTTTATCTCCTATACATACACATTTGCTGGCCTAACAAAACACATAAAGTGCACTATCAGATGCATACAGTAAACATGCAAACATTATAATCTGCACCAAAAAAGCAGCCCTCAGTGTGATTCACAAAACAAGGTTTTGCAATCCTTCTGAATGTCTAACATAAGCTAATGACATTCTGCACAGCAGCCTGAGAGCATACTGCCTGTCATTATTTGAAGTATTTCATTGTTTGCTGCCTCTCTGGTAGGGTTTAAGAGAAAATTAAGAAGTACAGGAAAGCAAAAAATAGGCGAAGTGTAATGGATGTCTACTTAACGATACACTGGCATGTTTAAAACTAACTGGACCAAATTGCAAAGAAGCAGCCAGTGCAGTGAGCTGACATTCTGAAATGCAGTATCAGTAAATGGAAGGTCCTCTTAATTTCTGTCAATTAACCCAGTATCTTAAAGTCAGTAATTACTTACAGAAGCATGCCCTGCACTGGCCTTGAATTTATTTCACAGCCAGTGCATATAATTAGTCCTGATTAATATCCCACATTGCACATCAACAGTATCAGCAGACCCAAATGATCTACACTGCTGCTGCCACAGGAAGCCTTACCAGTCTGATTGGTGCCTTTATCAAAGAACTCTGCCCAAATGGGATCGAGCACTGATTTGGCACTCACACTGCCTGATTTATTAAAAGAGAAACCACATAGCCTTTCACATAATCATCTTAATCCCTTGCATCAACTAATTAAAACACAGAGAAAGCTTTTACTTGTGTGTGAGCAATTACAACAAGTTCCTGGTTGGTGTCCAAATGGATTTGTAACATTAATTTGTGAACAATAAAACCTCATGTATCAGGGAATTTCAACAGGTGACTTTACATACAGTATACACATTTTCTTTAATTGTGAGCACATTAGGGAGCAATAGGTGTGAACCATATCCAGACTTAATAGTGTTCACAAGACTATTTCCAAAGGGAAACAATTAAAAAACAGAACAAAAGAAATTTGCAACAACAACCTACACAAAAACTGACTAAAAACTCCACTGCAAGAGTAACTAAATTGTCTTCAGCATATAATTCCAACTGCTCCACCAGCACATACATTTTATTAACATTACCTTCTTGGATTATAGTTTTCTGTAAGTGAAACTGAGTGACTAATAGTAGAACTGGTAGCAGCTGTTATTGGGGATCATTCCCAGTTAAAGGGAAAGTGGTCTCTGCAAAAAGCTTCATCAAAAGCTGTGCAACCTGCTGCGTGGCTTCTGTTCTTCTGGTTTGCCTCAGCTAGAATGGGAACCGCTCCAGCATCAGGGACCCGCATAATCTGACATGGGGGATAGAGCATGGGAACCCACTGGGACGGTCATTCAAGCCAAAGCACTCAGTAATAAAGCAACACATTGTGATTACAAGGATGAAGTGCACACCAGTGAACTTTTCATTGTGCAGACAGTTTGACGTTTGGGTACAGCATAACACACCTAAAAACAGTAAAAGTGATCTCTCTTAGAATTTATTTTATTTTTTTCAGTGTTGCTCACATTTCAGGGGTATGATGCTAAATTATGCCACTCACCTTACGAACTGCAATGGGAGAAATCTACATCTGCCTATTAAAATGTAACAGCAAACAAATCTATGTCAGCACTTTGCTTTCTGAATAAAACCATACCACAACTAATAATCCACATTCTCCTCCAGGCTACAAGAAAAAATTCAGTGGGATTCTCCTGCTGGAATTTCTAGCACATTTCAAACGCAAGGGCAGTGAATGGTTCTCATACTGACAAGGGAGTGTACGTACACCCTTGTATGTGGAGGAATACACAGCAGAGGAACAAGCTACCCTAACTCCAGAGAGATGAAAGGCTTGACATATTTTAGCAACTACATAACGTAACTTGGGAATATTACTGTCTGAAAAGTAACAGTTGTTCCCTAAAGATGATGTTTATTATTCATACACAGCGATTTCCCTACAGCCCAGCAAAATCTCTGTGAGATCAGTACGATAGAGAGCCTGCCTACTGAAATGCATTTTGAACAGACATAGGGTACTAAATATTATAAAGAATGCACAATTCCCTGGCTTCTGTCAAAAGCAAAACAGTGTCACTGGGGGTTTTTTTTGGAGGGGCGGGGGAAGGGACGCAAAATACAGTGAACAAATCTGAAATTGCTTCAGTGCTGACTTATTCAGTAAAAGGAAAGAAATTTAAATTGACTGTGTGAACTCCTCCTCTCTCTGCTGAACCAGTACCCTTCCTACATCTGTCTTTAATTGCTCAGGGCACCTCCTGCTGTCTTTCTCAACATGGGCACTCTCCCTTGCCAGAGATCCTTAACCCAATCGGCTCTATCCTGACCAACTGTGCCACTGCAAGATTTTACCAAGGGATAAAAAAAAGGAAGTGGTTCAATAAAATAACACACCTTAAGCCATAACACTTTTCCAGCCCCAGTTCCCTTCAAAGCCAATACAATCCCAGCTCACACCAGTAAGCGGCTGGCAGCCCTATGGCTCTGCACCTCCATAGCAGAGCCACAGCGTTGAAACACACACGTTTCCTTCACTGAAAACTAGGAAGTCAAGTAAATGCTGAAGTTTCATAAGCAAATATTTGAGGCGCAATCATAAAATCATTTTACATCCTGCTAGTCAACATTAGGGCACATTATTTGGAGTTCTTGTAATACAAACTAAGAGCTCTGCATAGCAACTGAATGTGAAAGTTTTGCATCTCTTCTTCTCCCTTCCATCATGCTCCCAATTCTTCGTCCCACCTTCACACTTAATTCAACCCTCCCTTTTCACATTGTTTTGTGACTGGGGTTTGACAGAAGTACAAAGATATTCTGTAGCAACAGTATTTTGCACCACCAGAGTGGGGCCCCTTTTATCAACACCCCTGTAGTACCTCAGGGTTTTGACAGAAAATCCTGTGTAACACAGGCAGCAAGCTTGTCCGCCAGCACATTCCCACCATCATCAATTGGAAACGCTTACTTAAGAAAATCTGCCAATACATTCCACTAGGCTCTGCCCGCTCCGACGGCAATGCCACTGCTGGAAACGAGCACCAGGCAACTCACTCCAAGGGCTGCTGCCGCCATCCCTGGAAGTTTTCCCTAAGCACCCTACTTCAGATGTGCTATCCCAAGGCAAAAAACCCACCCTCTTCTTGTCACCTGTGGGAGAACAACCTGCCCCAGGGTGAGGATGGGCTGGCTGCCCCGAGGACCTCTGCCCTGCACCAGCCCCCATAACAAATCAGCTGTCAAAACAACCTTTAGTTTGTTTGACCTTGTTTTACTGTTCTACTTCAGATAAGACACTAATCACGTGGGAAGGGGGAAAGGGAAGGAGAAAGTACTAGCAAAAACAAGTATGCTTTTCTCTCCCAAACACATCTTACCTTCTAGCAAAATATTCTGGGTACAAAGTGTCTGGTAATAAAGCTTTATGGTTTCTATTAGCCATTATTCTCAGCATGCAACATTAAAGTCTGTTTTCTGCAATAACAAGTCTTCAAAGGTTTCACAGGTGCAATGTTTTAGCCTATCAAAAGGTCTAAAACAGAGTTCGTGGTTTCTTTTTTATTTGGGAATGGGAGGGAAGTTGTGAAAAAAATCAGAAAAGAAAAAAAATCAATACATATCAACTTCGGTAACAGCAGCTGTTGGCAAATGTTCCTTCTTTGTATAAAGCCGTCAATATAGCTAAGAGCTTAAGGGCCAATTTCCAGAGAGAGCTACCTTCCCCAACTAAAAAATTAATGATTATAAACATTCTTTCTTTGTTTCTGCCCCATCCCCACACTCTTTGTTTTCCTGTGGTAATCAGCAGAGGCAAGCTGTCATTTTTATGTGCATGTTGTGAGCACAAAGAAGGGGAGTATGATGTAGTGGCAACCCTACTCACCTCAGTCTGCCTGCTGTAAAACAAACAAACAAACAGCAGCAACCAACACTGCTAAATCCTTTGGGTGAGAGGGGGAAAAAAAAAAATCTTAATTTGATTGATTGTGCTTAAGTCTGTGGAGGACGCCTCCACAGATAACTACCATACTGGATCCTGGCACGCACCCAGAAATTTGAAGTGCTACAATTATATATGGTGGCATGTGTCAGGCCATCTCACTGCATCTAACAGTTATCTCTAGCTTCATTTCAAGGTAATTAGCTGCAAAAGTCACTTGAGAAAATTCTCTGTTTCATGGGGATTTCACATAAAGGCCTCTAAAAAAACATTGTCACCTATTAGAGAACTGAGGAACTGGGAAAAACTCAAAAATTCGGTACTAAATCAAGATGATCAACATTTATCAAAATCAATAAACACTATGAAGTACTAATAGAACAGAATCAAAATAAAAAAAAAATCAATAAATTAGCTCTGGCCAATGACAAACCTCACGGGTTTAACGCGATATGTCATTAATATGAAAAGAATGTGACAGTTTACATAAGGGATGTGACCTACTGCCAACAACCTCTGGCTTCTACATTTTCCAGATGGCAAGAGATTAGGCTAAAGTCTTTATTCTCATAAGAAGATTTTTTTCTTCCATGGAAAAACTATAAAGGACAATTCTGTTTCAAACTTCGAGTCTCCTTCACAAATGTCTACTCAATTGCAGGCCTTAACTAATGTCTATTAAAAGAAGTCTTTGGGCCTGAAGCTGTGAAGAAGAAAAAGAATTTAAAAAGAATAAAGAGCAGAAAGACTAAGTCAAACCTAAGTTTAATGCTTGCCTTTAAAAGATATATTGACAAAAGCAGTGGGGAGAGTTTGGACCGTCATTAACTTAAAGGGAAAGGTTGGCAAGTTTCAATTGTGGATGTGAACGCCTGCTTGAGTTTGATCTTGATGGGCTTAAGCCAGGGAAAAAGTTAAGCATACTTAGGTATTAAAAAATGCAGTTATGTTAAATTCAGTATGTACCATTTTTCTCACTTTGATTTATACCCATCATTGACAAAGACTTTGAAGGACACTCCTGTTTAATATGGTAAAGAGGCACAGCACAGGGCACTGTCTCTGCTTTGCAAATGTTAATATGAAAAATCGTCCCTTGACAAAGCATGACACCATTTACCATTAATCCCTGAAATACAGCAAAGAGGGAAACTGGAGTCTTTCATTGCTTCTCATCCAGGGAAAAACACAGATGATTAATCAAAGTGGACCATAAAGTGAAAATATACTGTGTGAAACATAACTCTTGCAGACAGAAATTCGTAACCGATTAATCAGATTACACATTTAAAAAAAAAATGAAAACATATTCTTCAGTGCCCAAGGTATCAAAAAAAGTCATCTGGAAGAGTTGTTCACTTCTCCCTCCAACTATCACAAAGTATTACCTCATTTCTTGCTTTACTGGCATCACCATAGTAACCCTTCCCCTGCAAGAAGTATTTCCCAAGGGCCACCACCCCCTCCAGCACATAACTTCAACATGACTTGTCTCTGAAGACTCACAGCAAATTCAAGTGTTCAACGCACACTGGACCTCGGCCATTAAAGGATCATCTCCAAACGTAAGCTTAACAAGCGCTCTACACAGAACAGATTTAAAAGTGATCAACATTTGGGCTCAGTCCAAGATGTGGAGAAACACAGCAACTATTATCATGACATTGTTTCTTTAACTAACCCCATCTCCCCCAATGCCTTTGATAAGTCATTTTACACATGATCGTTTTTCATTCTCAAACATATAAACTGGTAGAGATAAGTTTGTAGTACTTTTCACATAACAATGGTGTCACTCAGACTCATATGCTACAACAGTCCTGCAAATCATATAACTTTAAAGTGTTATTTAAGGAAGTGAGCTAACAGGATTACATCATAGTGCCTGGTTTTCCTTGACTGTCCAAAAAGAAAAAAAAAGAGAAAGAATTTGGATAATATACCAAGTGATTATTTTATAGACTTCCCTTTGGAAGGAGCAAAATCTGCAGTTTTGTTTGTAAAATAATTCTGGGAATGGTCAAATACTAGAATTAGTAGTAGGGCTCAAAGATTAAACATATTTACCATTAAGTTGCCTCTTCGAAAAGACAGGAGGTTGTTGGGTTTTTTTTCCAGGCAAGGTATTTTACCATTTTGCACCAATTCTAGAATCTTCTGTGATTATCAAATTAGAAAAAAACAGGGTCTGACACACTTCTAAATGACATTTCTGTTCAGTCCCACCCTTGGCCAGTCTCAGGCTGCGCTGATGCCATCCAGCAGGTGAGGACAGTAAATCCTCCCAAACTCATCTCCCCACCTCCCCACTAGCAGAGGACAGCTCCACACCAAATAAAGTTGTAAACCGGTTTAATGCTGACTCAGAAACAAACTGTCTCAACTCTTTGCCTGCTCCGCCCACGCTGCTTCTCCGGGTGACAGCCCTTCTGCTACTCCCACTCCACCCACGCTATCTCCGCTGCTTCTGCAATACAGCCTGGTATGACCCCAGTCAGACGAGGTATGTTTGTAGACCGTTACAGGTAGGATTTTGTTTTAAACCCAGACTACTATAACCAAAGCCCTCGTATGAGCATTCCAAAAGCTCCGTGGCAGCAGTATCTTCTGTAAGAGCACTGAAGTGGCGAAAAGCAACCAGGGGAGCAATCCCTTCAGCTTGCTGAGCTTTAGCTAAAAACAAACTATGAAGGTTCCAGTATTTCTCAAATGCTCAGAGAGGATTTGATTTGTTTAATGAATAAGGAGAATTTGTAAGAAGGTTAATTCAGCACAGTAGAGGATGGAAGAAAGCCATATAGATCTAACTACCTTTTAATGTTCAACTTACTTATGTCAGCAGCTTCTTCTTCTGCTTTCAACGACATATCATCTGCCCAGAATTTCCGAGTGCCCTTTGAAAAGACAAATTTCTTCAGCTGCTCATAGAAGACTCGGCTCCATCTCTGTTTAAGTGTGCTTTAAGCTCTTCCCCTTTTCCTTCTCACAGATCCCTCAGTTTCTACACACCCACTTCTGTTTTCTCTTTACATTGTACTCCATTTCTACTTGGTTCTCTAATTCATAATTGCTTATTTCAGCTTTCCAGGCATACTCAGCAGAGAAGTGGGAAAACAGAAGGAAAGTCTAAACTACTCTATGCCTGTAAGGAATTTTATAGGGAGAAAAGATCTGGTATTTGACTGCTGTTGGGGGGGCATTAGATTCTAGAGATGAGTGGGACAGCTGGAAATGCCTTGGACATATTTTGTCTTCCAGTTCCAAAAAGTCAGTCTCTTTTAGGATTAAATTAGAAGAGCTATGGATTTGTTTGTCAAAAAAAAGTAAACAAAAAACCAAACTAAAGTCCTACAAAAAAAACATCCTAATATAGTACAGTCTGGCAAAGGAGCCCTCATAACTCAGTTTATCCAATTAATTAATACAAACTTTGACGCAAGATTCAAGACAATTCCTGTGCAATCTAGACAGCAAATGCACACACATTATCAATAATGACTAACTAAAAGTAGGTAATATTAACAGTAGGAAACCTCAATTTTTCTTTGCTAACCTTTAGTGCTCCTTTTAAAAAAAGCAGCTTTACAAGTATCTAAAACAAGTTTCCATTGCTTTTGGGAGGGGGGAAGCTGAGGGCGAGGCAGGGGAGGCATATTTAAAGCCCTGTAAATAGATTATAATACAGATATGATTAAATATATCCTTGTAATCTAGTATCCAGTGGCTGGGATAGCTGTGCGTTGTACCTTGCAGATGTACAATTCTAGTCCCTTAATCAAAATGAGACTGAACAGATTCAAGAGCAACAGAAATTAAAGTACATTTGGACAGTGTTCTTGGTTTGTCTACTTCCTCTCTGTGCCAGTAGAAGATATTTTCCCCAGATGGTATGCTAAATTGTGTTCACAGATCAAAAAGACCACAGGCCAATCAAACAGGTTTTCACCTTTCATTGCCAGCACTTCTTTTCAGGTCACAAAACTTAAGCCAAGATCTTCACTTCCAAAGCAGGCAAACGACATTCTCATTTCTTGTGTCCTTTAGAGTTCATCTGAAGCCATCATTCATATTTGGTTACTGTTTTCTTGAGCAAATGAATCACCAATATGTGAACAGTACACCCCTGGGATTCTGGCAAAGGGTGTGTATATTTTTACATAGATGCTGCTTATACAGGAGTGTTTTCAGTACAGGGAAAAAAGCACATTTGCCTTTCTCTCAAGGATGGTGATCCCTATCTGTTAAACCCCCAAGAGACAATGTCGACAGAACCAGAGTTGCAATTTGTCTAGCACCACTTGGAAATTAGAGCAGGTCTTCACAAGAGTGGGATGTTTCTACGATGCACCTACCATTCCAGATGGACTGCATCCAAAACCCACTTGTCCAACACAGAACAAGAGAAAATATAATTACAAAATATAGAGAGATCAGCTTGGCCTCTCCCTTACTTAGAGGAAATATGGGCACAATGTTTTGCCAAGTTTTGGAAAGGCAAAGATGATTTTATTTTAAATTGCTGAGCTCCATAAAAAGCTGCTTTTGTAGAGACCTAAAAAGAGAGATTAGTTTAAATGTAAAATGAGTCCCTCAGTAGCTTCAGTCACAGATCTCATCTTTCCTTTCTGAACAAAGCCATATACCTTGCCAAAAGTTAAATTACATAATCAACAGAAATCACAGATCTTGTTTACCATTCAAAAGCTGAGAAAAAACCTCAGCATGCTGGAACTTAAAAGAACCTAAGGGCCCCATTTCAAACTTTCAGGCTGTGCGTTTCAATTGGGATTTCACTGGAACGGAGAGTGGGGACACTCTCTTCTAACTGCAGATTTTAGATATGCCTTTGATTAGGAAAGCGTTGTTCTCTTTGTACATACAAACATCCTGTTTTTAAAGGAAAAAATGGACTGCGCTACTCTATCCTGCTTAGCAGAAACCTGTGCTAAACATTTTGTAAAACTTTAGTCAGGCAGAAGACAATCTTCATATTGGGAAGAGGCAAGAAAATTTATTTTGCACTAGTAAGCACAAACCTGTATGCACACTGGAGCACAGTGCTTAGTATGCCAGCTTCACAGCTAATCCGAGGGGAAGTTAAGGTTCTCACTTCAATGGGTGAGCTGTCTGGCAGAAAGTAACAGGCAGCCCTCCTACCTTCAACGATAACCAAAGCAAAATGTTTTGTTCAAGGTCAGCTCATTTTCAAGCATTCTCTGTGCTCAAATGGCTCAGCTGCTCCCATGCATATCTTTGAAAGATCCCTGCAGTGAGTTGCAAAAGTCCTTCAAATCCTCACCAGACTAAAACTGGAAACTCAGGATGAGGGGAAATTGAAAAGAGCAAGCACCAGGAGGCTACTGGAGCACCAGCTGCACTCTACCTATCTGTTTTAAAAGACGTAGGTTGTGATCTCTTACGCCACATGTAAGACTGTATCAAGCTGTAATTATGTTGCTGCTTTGTTCAATAATTTTATATGATGGTTGTTTTCAATCTTCCCTGCATACAGCAACTGTAACCTGGGAGGAAGAGAATGCCTTAGCAATTAAACAACACAGAATGTTCACTCTTGAAGTCTTTGTTAATAAATCTTTCATTAGTTTAAAGTGTATCATTGACTACGTGGAACACAAAAACTGATCTTTCGTGTTCTGGACAAGGAGCGCAGCAATACCTCAGTCTTGTCATAAAGACAACGTATTAGTCAGCTACATACTCACACTCTCAAAGCTACAAGAAAGCATATTGAGCAACACAGACATCCACGCAACAGCTTCTGACAGCCACAGAGCAGTCCGAGTACTGCTTACTTCTGAAGGTCCATGGATTTAAAAATAAAAAATTACCCATATAAAATCTTTCAAGTGTATTCACCTCTGGATCAGCTTTGTACTGAAGTTTTATTCCCCAGCTGTTTTAACTTCACAATGACATTCATAAAAACAACATTTTAAATATTTAATCTGCTTCTACTACTTTTTCTCTACTTTTTGTATAGTGACAAGATCTTTAGTTTCAGAAATTTTATTGTCACAGGAATATCAGAGTATGTCTACTAACTGGCTTAGGGATAAAGGTATTTTCAAATAGTGTAGCATTTTTTCCAAGATCAAAACACACTTTGGTGAGGTGAACAACTCGTACCCCCACTCCTTAAAGAAAATGAGATGTATGAAATAATTTATAGAAGACTCTGTACGGACACAACAAAGCATATAGGAAGATGAGTCAAATTTTTCACTAGAGCCCTAGATATTTTTTCTTCTGTTTTTACAACCTACAACCTACAGGCAATTAAAAGAATGATTTTGTGCAATTTTAGGCCATCACAAGTATTCGTAGAAGTAGTATCTTGCACTATTCCCACACAGAGAAGAAACCCAGTACCTGTTAAAAATCACAAGAAGTTAAAATGCTCCAAATCTCATTTTTAACCAATATTTTAATGGAATCTCCATTTCAAATTATTTATTTTTCCTTATTCTAAGTCATCAACTGCTAAGAGCCAGGCTAGCACACTAAGGAACTGTATTGATTTATATTTGCCAGATTTTTCTAAACTTTCTTAGGAGCCTTCAATATTGTTACCACCAGAATCAAAGACCTGATTCTGTGCAACTCAGAGCCAACACTGCTGCTCTTATTATCCAAATTAATCTGTGCACACCCAAAGTAAGAAAAAAGAATTGATTCTCTGTGAAAGCATCGACAGCCTTTCTTCCATAGTTACGAACAGATGCTCAATGACTCCTTCCTTGCAGGTTTATAAAACTTAGAAAGCAATTGCAGCAATGCCAGGTGCGTAAGTACAGACCAAAATTAGCAACAGAAGAAAGCCAGCTGTTGTTACCAATTTTGAGTAACATTAGAATAGCTAGAACAGAAATAGACTTCTCTGAGCTCCTTTCAGAGACCTCAGTGATATCAGGCAACTTGAAAATAACCCTTCCAGCACAACGTTTTTGCACCTTTACCAGCAGTCATGCTTAGGACTTAAATGAGACAGCTTGCTCCCCAGCTCAGTTCAAAGAGACTATTTACCACTGAATTAGAATTTTATTGCTTGTGGTGCATACACTTGATTCTAAATCGACAACACGCTTAACTGCTTGAGAGATTCTGCTCTGAAAAAAAGAATTCCTGTAAAATCACTGCTTCCATATTACAACACAGAATTACCTTGCAGCCACAGTTTGCTGTATTAAAGAAGTATGAGACACACAAACCAAAACAAAGCTCATAAACAGACATCCAGTCATTTTAAACAACAGACAAGGCATATTTTGGCTTTTTGGAGAAGGATTCCTTTTATGGTTTCAAAGAAGAAGAGGAGTCCCCATGCTGTATCTATACCACCACAGGAAAGTACCTGAGTACTTCCTGAGGTGCAGGATAATTACTTCATATTTTATATCCTCCTAAAATATTTCAGTGGAGGAAAGGAGATGCAGGAAATAGTTTATCATGCTCTTTTCACAGCTTTTCATTATTTGGGTAAACACATCACATCTTTAGAAAATAAAATGGAAACAACAGCTGAACCATAACTTTCAGCTTGCCAAGATCTACAATGTGTGACAGAAGATTAAAATAAAATAGGGTTAGTAAAGCTGGAAGCCTATCCAAAACATTACAGCAAAAATGCCTCATTTCTTCATTTGCATACATTTTTATAGGAGGAGAAAAAAAAAAGAAAATTTTGAGGTGATTTACATTTGCAAAGAGGGGCAGCATGAGAGCTGAGGGGACAGAAAGCAATGGCTAAAAAGAATTGATCTTTCACAGTAATCTCTGCAGATACAAATATGTGGATGCTGTTGGCTGAACCTGCTTAGAAAACACTGCCAATCAACATGCGGCTCCTCAGCAAAAAAAGCCTTCTTCCAGAAATGTTTCATTCCAAGAGAAACTCCCTCCACAGTACAGCCATGGAGAAACTATGTACTAACAATCAGTAGGAAATGGAATCTGGAAACACACCACTTTGGATAAGAGGAGAACATTAGTCAGGTAATAAATCAACATAAGATCCCACTTAATATGAAACACATTTATGCTATCCTAAATTACACAGCTGAGGAGCAAGCTGGTCCAGTAACACATTTTATGCTTTTCAATGAGCTGCTGCAAGTTGGGACAACCACATCATTACTTTAAAACTCTTACAAAAAGCGTTGCCGTTTGCTAATCTTTTGTTCCTGAAGGCAAAACCCCAGCTATCACTCCCAACATGGAAATCACAATACAAGAGTTTTTTAATTCATCATTTCAGATGTGCAAGCCCTCAGCTTTTTATAGCTTCATTCTCAATTTTAGCAGGCCATTCAAAAAAAATCACATCTGAGAGAAGTACTAAGAATAAGTAAGCTGTTTGTAAACCACATAAAGTAAGATTTCCAAGGTAAATTGCATTTTTTACGGTTTTCATGGATAATCTGGAGGAGGAAAATATTGAGATACACTATAAACTTGACAGAATAAAAAGGCTCTGTTAAACCAGCATTGGGCATCAATCCTGCAGCAGAAACCCATTTAACCGCACAGCATGTCCTGGACTGTCATAACACGAGTGTAAAGCGTAAAACAAAAGTTAGTGACAACACGAGCTCCTGGCTGCTCAGCCAGGTTCTCAAGAGCAAACTTGCAATACATACAAGTTTTTATATAACTCACTGCTGCAAGTTGAGCAGCAGCTCCTGGGACCTCTCCCAAGAGCCAAAAAGGTACACTCACAGCCCAAAGACAGCATTCCCAGTCAAATGTTATTTATGGGATGGACTCTAAGAAAACACGGTCTCTGCAGGTCTCTGGATACTGCAGGTTTCTGGACTCTCTGCCAATGCAGCTGGCACAAACATCCTCAAAAATATGTTACCCTACAAGGCCTTTTTTCTTCCTCAGCCTGGACACCAACATGCTTAAATCAAAAACCCCAAGTTGGTCAAAAACTGGACAACAAACAGAGGCAGAGCTTGCAAGGAGCACCAGGAACAGAAACCTGTTGATTTGGAGCTCCAGTCTTGGGGACTAGGATGAGAGAGCAGCCACTATTATGCTCGGCTCGCCTGCAGAGGAGGCCAGCTTTCCCTTCAGTGTTTGTCCTGTTGTGTTGCCCTACCCTTAAAGCCCAAAAGGCTCATGAGACAGTACAACAAGATTTTGGAGCTGGGGGGAGTGAGGATCTCATGCAGATTTTTTTTTTGTTTTTTACAAGTGACGCTCAAGTTTTCCCCATATTCATACTTCCCTTATCCTGTTTTCACTGCACTGACACTAATCCGCCTTGAAATTGGCTGATTCTGCCCCAGCCACGTTTACGCGGAAGCAAGTTTCATCTGGTTGTCCTCATTCAGAGACTAGTTTCTGCTCTGTGGCAAGAGAGACTATTAAAAACTGTGTATTAGAACCACATGCTTTAAAGTGATTCATCTTGGAAAGATAACTGTATTGTATCAGGCTTCCACTCCCTAGGTTACCAAAAGAGAGAGGTAGCAGTAAAAATCTCAAATTGAAATTGCTTCCTAAATATATTATCCTCCACAGAAGCCGTTTAACAACTGCTAGTACAAGACAAAGGAAAAAAAGAAAAAGTACATGTGATAGGACAGACATGGGAGCGGTATGGAGGACTCATTTGCATTATCACACTGAACATTAACTGCAAGAAGTGAAAAACAAATGCTCCCTGTTTTGCACAAACATCAATTACATCCAGTAATTTCGCTGATCGCTCTTGGGGAGCAGGTGCTTTTCCTCTGTGCAAAGCACAAATCCACACACCATCCTGGCTTTAATGGCACAGGCAGCATTTCATTGGCCTGTGTCAGAATGCTCCCTCACTGGGGGAGAGGGGAAGAAATTTTTATTTTCTCCTACAATCAGCACCACATGCAGACTAACATGAGACCTTAAGCTATACACAGTACCTAAACCTGCTACCCATATTTTACTGCAGAGAATACATGATAATGTCATATAAGTACACTTCAAGGCAACACAAACACACTTTTCGACCTGTTTTGGGTAACACTTTCTCTCTTTACAAGAAGTCCAGCAGAAGAAGGGAGGGGCACTTCTTCCATTTGTTGGGCAAGGAGCTAAACCCTCTGCTGCAGTCTCCTCACTGTTGTTCTAAAACATTCAAAAATGACCAGCCTTTAACTACTTGTTTATTCATTGCTTCAGCAACTGCTACTAATCCCAAGCAAGTAGGATTTTATTCCAAACACCATTAGTCACCTTTGTTGTGGTTTATACCCACCAAAACTCCTCCAGTAAGACAGAAATTGTTAGTCTTTCCCCGATGCTAATTCCTCATTTTCTACATCTACGACACATGCCAGAAAAAAGACATGTTAATGGTTTGCTTTCTGTCCATTCCTTTTACACACAAAAGACACCGACCACACAAGAGGGAGTGTTAATCTACATTTTCTTCTATGTTACATTTCAAATAAGATCTAAATTGCTATCATTTTCGATTACAAATAAAAGGTATCCAAATTAAGAATATATATATTCTTTTACGAGTTCAACCTCCAGATTTTCAGCCTCCTAAGCTACGGAGCTGACAATTCTATGCAAAATAAAATCATTTTTAGTTGCTACAGCAGCATCTTGAATTCACAAAGAAATACAAAGGCTTGAGTTGCCTACATACACATGCAGTGAACCCCTGTCCAGGTAGACTTGCTCAGTTCAGTAAAATGGACAAAGCTAAAGCAGCTCCTCACCAAATTCTGAAATAACAACCATAAACCAGAGATGGAAGTCACACAGTAAAATCCAAATCCTGAGAAGAACTGCAATTAAGGTGATGTAGGGAAGCTAAGGTACTTCCGATTTATTCCTTACCCTTGAAGAGATATTTCCTAAAATCATTGCAGTTCCAAGAGGTCCTTAAAGGCAGCAAGAGACAATGGAGATAGAGATGAATGCAGCAACTTGCCAAGGGGTCAGCAACAGACACTTTTGACTACTCTGTAAATGGGATCCAAATATACTCTGCTCTGTGAGGACACAAGGAGGGACATATATTACCCACCCACAAAGGCCTGAGGGAAAAACATATTTCATCAAGCTTAAAAAAATAATCAGACACAAACTGCAGAGTGTTACCAATCGCTAAATGTAAACAGAATCTGACCCTTCTCCTGGGATGCATTTCTTCTCTGAAATCTTAAACTCTTAAGGGCAACACTGAAAAGGACAGGATTCTTGAAGTGCTTGAAGAAATACATTCAAATGCCTGTTAGATAAAGGAAATTTATAGCTCAGTGTCAAACATCCATGTCTCAGGGCTCTCTTTGCAAATGTGCATACAATTTATGCTACACAAACAACTCTAGTGAGGAGATGCCCACAGCTCCTTTACCATTAACAACAGACTCAAAAATCCCCTATCACCAAAAGCTGAAATTAAACGTGGTCTCATTTTTAGCTCCTATAATATATTGCTGCTTTCTGAAATAGATGTCAATATGGAAATTACACAGTAGTTCACACTTTCCTGCCTACATCAAGAGTTAATTAAGTGGCAACACAGCTAAGGTTATTTCTCCAGTACCTTGATACTCGGACTGTCGCTTCTCATATACAAACTGACTCAGTCCGCAAACCATCTGCACACAGTTCATACTGGTCTTCAGTCCACAGACAGCAACGATGAGTGTATCGCTGCCTGTCTGTCAAGAACATGGCAGGCAGCATGGTAGGGAACCAACTGAACTCTAAGGCAGAGAGGAATCAAGCGTGCATCATTTTCAATGGCAAAGAGAGTATTAACAGTGATTAACAAACATTTAACCCACTTTGCTCCAGAGCTCCCTGGCCATTCTCAAATAACACAATGACAAAACCTCTGACATAGATCCAAACAAGAACACAGGCAGGGGTTGAGCACTGTAATTCACCACTGCAGGCAGGCAAAAGATTACCACCTTTATAACAAAGGACTGAGGGCACTGACAGATGTCTCTGGCAAACCATGCTGAGACAGCTGAATACCAGCTGCCCGCCTGCCCCTCCATCGCTGAGCGACCTCTTAGCCATCTTCACCCACAGTCTTCAGTGCACTTGCTCTCCTCAGCAGCTCAGACTAATGCACTGGAAAAGGCACATGTTGCCTTTTAGCATTTAGGTACGAAGCTGGTAACCTCTGGCAGAGGGTTAAGAGAATACATCAAACTGAACAGGCAGTAATTTTGAGTGAAGGGGTAAAGCAGGTTGCTGAGTAAGCTATTAAAATTGACCAGAGAACTGTTAGATCTCAACTCTCAGACCCTCAAATCTCTGATTTGCAGGAATTGCCTGATACTTATGCCAAAGATCACCTGTCGTGTTCCACGTTCGTTCAGATTGACGTAGCAGCACAGTGTATTGAAAGTACAGCAGACTGCAAGGGGAAAGAGAAGGCAGGGCAGAAACAAAGACGACCACCCACCGAGTGAGGTGAGGAATCACCTACAAGGCAAGATGAGGAATCGATTTCTAAAAGTTGATTTCAGACAGTGACCATACTGTTTAGCTATCAGTGGAACAATCAGGTATTCCTAAAAGAAAGAGATTATGTCAAGCAAGCAATCCAGAGATGTCTTTATTTTCTTTCTTCTTGTAAACATACTATCATTTAAAAGATAACAAGTGTAAGCCTAGATCAGAAGGAATGGATGGCTGGGAAGCAGATCAAAGTAAGCTTTACCTCCAGGTACTTGCTACTGACTAAGTGAGAACACAGGGGAGAAAAGCAGAGAAAAGTAAGAAAAAGTGTGTACACGTAGGGTGAGAGAGAAGGAAAACTTAACCTTGTGCCAAACACTGCAATGTGATTTATCTTGTAGCTGCAAGTCTTGTACCTGTGACATACACATTAAGATCAGATCCCCAGCACCCTCCACCCCTTATGGAAAAATAAACCATCACTGGACCCTCACACAGTATTCATCTTGGTCTATCAGACTTTCTTTTCAGACTACTTGAGACAGAAAGCCACGGCTGCCTTTTCATGCCAAATCCACTCTCAACTAAAAGCCAGTCAGGCATTCTTAGGCATTCAATTTATAATAGGGAGCAACAACATACTGAATGCTACAGATTTAGAGGAAGCCAGAATATTAAAAGATTTTCATCCAAGAGCTATGGATATTTGGGCATTTTGTGTTTGGAAGCTCTAGTTTGTATGAGTTTTATTGAAATACAGACATACTTCTCTTGGCAGGGTGGTATGTTTCTGTCATAAGACAACAGAAAAGCATTTGCAGGACTAGCCCCACATGATCAGCTTCCCTACCACTGACAGCAAAATGTACACTGAGCGAGGCATAATAAAGGAACTTGGCTTTAAAATTGTTGTTAAAGTTCTCTTACACAGTTGGGCAATTTTATGAATATGGTAATAACTATAACCTTTAGAATTCAAGACAGGAACAGCAGATGGAACCTAATTAAGAGAGAAAAATTATTAATTCGTCTTCATAAGGAGTGGGAAAAGCAACAGCTCTTAGCAAAGGGAGGTCCTCTGTGTCATTTAATAAATGCGGAAACAACTAACTAGACCACAGACTCATTCAGAAATAGATACACCTCACACAGGAGGCCAAGATCTATTACTTGCAGGTTAAGACACGGAATAGACACGAAACTAGAGTAACAGCAAACAGTGGCAGTTTCTTTCACCGCATGACTGCTGTGGTCTGACTGCATCCTGAGCTTTAGCATACACAGAAAGACCATGCAGAAAATTACATTTATTTCAAACTGTTTCAGTTACTTTCACTTCAACTTCATGAAAATCTCTGAAGAACTTGCATTACTCTGTCCTTCTAACAAATACTGCAAAGCAGTAGACACATACCTTCCGTGTTGGACTGACTTCCCCTCATACAGCTTAGAGTAGAAAATGGAGTAGGAGGAGGCTTTTTAAGACTTGGGGAGAAGCTTTTTGTTGTTGCTGCTGGAGGGGAGGAATGGGGATGGGGAGAGTATATGGGGGGGGGTGTGCATAAATACCATCTTAGAAAAATCTAAAGAACAAATTCAAGTAAAGATCTCAGGAAATACTCTGTTTTCTTATTAAGCTTCTGCCATGTCAAGAATGAACTCAGACTATGTTTTCTTTGTAAAAATGTTTAAATAGTTCAAAGGGGAAGCGGGCGGAACCAAAACAGAGCAAAAGCTCTCACTCCTAACTAGGTGCCTCACATTCACCTTCTCAAAAATCAGCTGGCAGTATCTGTACCAGATCCTCTTCTCTTTTCCCATGCTTTAGCATAGAAATTGCAAATATGCAGAGAAACAGCTGATTTATTCCTCTTATTCCAACACTGCTGCATTTACTTCTAAGGTAACTCGAGAAGGTAATGATGCAGCTGAAGTAAAAGCATGTAAAAACAAGTGAGAAATGACAGCCACACAAGGCCCTTCCTCCATTCCAGCCGAAGTTCTTCTAATTGCTGTTTCACAGAGAGAGAGAGAGAGAGACTAAAAACAGTGAAGCTAAATACATACACATACACACACACACAAACCACGCAGCTTCTGCTTCTGTTTACGCAGTCCTTATCCAGGCCCATTAAACAGCATTAGCTGTAGATGAAACAAACGTTTTGCAGGAGACAAGCATGTGTTACTACATCCAATTGAGCAAACAGTGGTGCCAGTGATAAACATCCCATAAACTGTGCATTGTTAATACTTAAGTTCATCAACACGTACCCCTGTCATACTAGCATAAATAAACAGAGGCATAAATACACATTTGCGGACGCACATTTTGTGTGCATGTGGTGCATGCACTGCTTTCTCTCTCTGGCACAAAGTACTCATTTACATCTGCCTCCTTACATCTACTCCAGCTCCCAACCCCTCCAGAGATCACCTCTCCTCCTTCCCAGCCCCCTCACCAGTTCTGCCCCCTTCCCTCCCACACTTCCTTTAGCTCTTCCGCAAAAACTGTAACTAGGGAAATTAACGTATCATACACAACATAACTTGTTCACTTAGACATAAACCTCTAAGAGGAATACTTCTTCAACTTAGCCATCTGATTACTGAAGTTTTTTGTAACTCCTGTTTCCTGGTTTGGTTTTTTTTTTCCTAGAACTGAACTTTTCTTGGAGTATGTGCTGATAGGCTCACCGAGACAATACGCCATATCCTCTTTCCAAAGCACAAAACCAAATCAGAGCATACATAGACACTCATTTTTTGACAATAAAATGGCATAAATGAAAAACAGACCAGCACTTAGGTTAAGTAAAAGTGATAAAATGAAACAAAAATCTCAGGAGAGCACCTCTGGCCCTAAAGCTCCCTTGTTGCTTGTCCACAAGATACACATCAGGCATAATAAGATCCATTTCAATAAATGTTAACAAGACATTTTCTATGGGATAAGGAGACATATATATATTCTATATTTTTACAACTGCTAAAACTGGAGATTCCCGTGTTTCTGATAAGGTGTGGAGCGAGTTCATGCCTCAACAGAATGTTAAGAACACACACACTGATCCCTAGTATGAAACTGCACTTGTCTTTCATTTACATAATTTTGGGAAGAGGAAAAAAAGTAACCCTACTGCTGTACTTAACCAAAACAAACACTGAGACAGCTGCAAAATATTGTGAAGGCAGGGAGGAATTTGAGGTATTTTTACTTAGATAAAAATTTACACAGATAGATGTCATGGCAACATGGTAACAGAAATACTCACAGCAAATGCTATGCAATGCATTAGCTTTAACAGTCACTCCAAATAGAAAAAGCCCAAAATCCTTGTTTAAAAAAGTAGAGTAAAATTAAAAGTTGGTACTGTTAACAGGGAGCAGCATACAGATAGCACATCTAATGTCTATACTGAACTACAGTTCACTACCTCAGCTGCCTCCACCCCAGAAGACACCTCTGTTTGCTCCTAAGCTGAGACTCCCACTGGTGTCCCAGCAGCAGTCATCCCATGCACAGACCTCTATGTTTCTCTGACATCTCACTAGGCAGCCCTACAATCTCATCAAAAAACACATATGAGGCACCTTATGCCACCTACAGGCTCTACTGCTTTCTTTCTCTGAAATTCACTGATCATCTAAGCTTCCCTCCGTCTATCTGTTCACAACCTTGGCTGCAGTCAAGCTCCAAAGGTCTTCCCACAGGTGTGCTGACTCCAAGCTCCCTCTAACCTGCCTGTTCTCTCTCACAAGGCCTGACTGATCTCAGGGTCTGTTACTGTCATACATTTCTCTCATCACTTTCAGCAGACCTAACTTTTCTTGGCAAACACATCCAAGCCCCACCTAGCTCTCACTACGTTGCTTTCCTACAGGACTACTGCAAGGACTAGAGCTTCTTTTACTCTTTGGGAGCCTGAGTCTCCCTTGTATCTCACTACCCTCTCTAGTTCAGATGAAGCCAACAGGACTACTTGTTTGAGAAAGAATTAGGTGTTCAAAGCCAACTGCATTATTCTTTATCATTAGAGGATGACTTCGGTATTTGTTATTTCAACATCATGGAAAAAGATGAAAGCAAACTTAAGAAACACAGCTCACTTTCTTCTAATGGATCACTTTCTGTGAGAAATGGGAAAACCTGCAGAATACTGCACTAAGCCCTGAAAGCTGCATTATACAAATTCACCACATATCATTAATCAGGAATTGTCTTTCTGAAAATTGTTCTCATACAAACTGTAGACAAGATGGAAAAAATCTTAACTAGTCCTTCCCCTTCTCCACTCAACACCTCCAAAAAAAAACCCTTCAAGCCACCAAAGCTAGGAAATGACAGGAAGAGAGTCTATATAGACATACCTCCAAATTTCAGCAGAAGCAGGGCTTCAATAATAGAGTGATAGGTTTTCACAAACAGACCTAGATAGCTGGCAAGATAGGTTTTACTCTAATACTGTAAGGCAGAGCCAACAGTGACCTGCAGGCAACTAGCTGCAATGCTGTTTATTTTGACGACCTCAATATAAAGTGCATTGTTATGGCATCAATTCATGGTTTGGGTTGGGGGTTTTTTGGAGGAAATGCCATGGGAATGCTTTATACCCTTCTTAAACATACACTAGAGAAGATTTCAAGTGACATGATAAATTACTTTGTTGAGTTTTACAGGCATGATAAGCAATTTTTACTTAGAAGAGATTAACCTAAGTGGACAGGCAGGAGAAAGCTGCTCTGACATGCTCTATACATATCTAAGAAAAAGCTGAGTTATTTCCCCTGCTCCTAGACACTCCTTTACATAAAAAGAAAGATGCATTCAGACTTCCTAGGAAATCTCATCTTAGAAATCAGCAAACAAATGCCACATCACCATATCTGGCAGCTAAAATGTTTGCATACTACAGCAAGTGCCTGTGAAAAGGGTCTTGAGATCTCATGAATTACTACTAAAGTGTGATTTTTTCCCTTGAGTCATGCACCCCATGTATTTTTAATCTAAAGGCTTTTAACATGAAGAGGTTTGTACACATATTAACAAAACAAAATCAGCAGTCCCAAAATTTATCTCCCGGACAAACTGTGACCACATTGTCTTAAGCAGACTTGACCTGGAAATACTTTTCTGCTCCACACAGGCATCAGGTTTCAGTCCCATTTTCCCTTCTTACCTTCAAAATAATATGCCCTCTTCTTCCTGTCCAAGACACCTGAAAGCTGATGGTCCACTGACAGCTGCCTGAATTGGTTTATTCTTTGTTAACTGTTTACTTTGGATCAAATGAAAGCAAAAAGGAAACGGAAAACAGCCCCACTGGGAGAAGACGCATGTGGGACAAATTAGGAGCCACTGTAAGATTTAAAAGTCAGGGGGAAAAAACAGAACTAACTGGAGGCAGCTGTCAGGATGTGGTTTTTCTGTTTATATTCTTCTCCTTCCATTCCTTAACCTCCTTATGGATATTATAAGAGAAAGTAAGCATGTGCATGTGTGTATGCACAAGCAAGAAAAAGTGAGCAAGCATGCAACACTGACCCCTCTTCCCCAAACAGAAGACAAGAGACTATAACATAACCTGTATGAGAGAGGCAACCTGGTCACAGAAATAAAAACAACTGGTGGAGCCACTTATTTAAGAAAAAATTAACTTTCTTCTTATCCAAGTACCATAACATGCTTTAAAATTGCAATTTTAGAACATCAGTTTTAATTATTAAGTGAGCTGCAATCTGCAACTGGAGACCTAATGCTCCATTTTGGTTTTGTGAATGGCAGTCTTGTTGCTGGATCAAAATTTCCTTGTACTCTCTCATCCACCTGCCCCTCTAAATACCAAAATATCAACTGTTAACAAGGCACATCGCCATGTACAGAAGAAGTGTTGCTTATTGGGGGCGGGGAGAAAAAAAGAATCTCAGTAGTCTGAGTTTTAAGTTTAACATAGAGTAAGTGATGCATACATGGTACCAAAAATACAAAAGATAAAAAAAGAAAATTTCATCTCCCGGAGGCATTTTTCCCTTTCACATCTTCTCATGACTACCTTCCCACTTAATACTATAATGGTCTCAAGAAGAACATGTTCAATAGCTATTGTTACCTAATAGCTAAATCAGTACTCCTGGGGATAACAGCCACCCATCCCTTACCACAATCTTCACCTTCATGTCACATCAGCTCAGGTCATTTTAGGGTGAGATGAACACCAAAGTTACAGATAATAGAAGAGGAGACTTAAAGAATGAACGAATGGGACACAGCACAGGCTGCTTGTTCCAAACCACTGAACAGCTGACAATCCCCTGTTCCTCCAAACATAGTTCTGCCTCCTCCCTTTTTTATTCACCTTTCCTCTGCCTCTTGTTTCTCCCTCCATGCTTATTCCACCTATGAAGTCAGAAGTGAAATGGCAAATACCTGGATTTCAAACTCCCAGTCAAATCAGAATTGCACAGAAACCAAATTATACAAGAGCCAAAGAAGTTGCCTTCACTCTTTGTGTTCCTCTTCACAAGGTATACATCAGAAAAGCTGATCTAACTCCATGGGTGATCAACATATTTAGAGGCAAAGGAGCATAAAAACTTTTAAGTGCAATCACAGACAAACAAAACACAAGTGGCTGGCCAAAGCTGACAGATGCAATCAGGAATGATTTTCCTTTAACCATCCAAACGGTTTGACTTTCCCTGCAGGGTGAATGAATCAGAGATAGTTTAGTAGCAGGCATGTACCTTTCACAGTCCACATTTTCCTTGCAATTATGTGCTTTGGTCCTAGTTTGCCAGTGTAATACTGCATTAAGCACCTCAACAGGAGATGCTAACAAAGACAGTACTGTAACAATATGCCTTTCTGCATTCTAGCAGTCACCTAAAAGTAGGCGCTCAGATTGCTGTGAGCATATCCACAAGTCAAATGAAAAAAAAAAAAAAGATGAGGATCTGTCCTTCAGTGACACTGGCAAAAAGTTCTAAATCCAGTATCCCCAGCCGCAGGCTACCTGGGACTCCAGTCAGAGGCTGTTACTCTTGTTACTGTCTGTGATTAAATATATTCTCATTTCTTTTGAAACAAAGGATCACGCCTTTCAGTTCAGTCCTCAAAAACAAAATTTTTGAGGAAAAAAACAAGACAAAAAGCATCTAAGCATCTACTTTATTAAGGGTTAAAATAGACGGTTAGAAAGATTTTTTTCTAAATGTTTTGCTTTCATGTCCTTTGCAATAAACAACAGAAAACATTCACAGACCTAATGACTGCATTTTATTCACCTAGCTTCTGATTTCTTGAGAAAGTTAACTAACTCATGATCCTACAATAACACCCGTAATGACTTTAGGCAGGAAAGGTATTTCTCCTTGCTAAGAACACACAGAACAGACAAGGCTGTTTTCCCCACTAAATTACGTGTTCTTCTTGCAGTAACTACCATTCCTACTGTTATTTTTATGATGCAGGAGTAATTCTAAAAGATCTGAATGTGTTTTTTGAACTACGACTCTAAGGTGACACCTAATAACCTCTGCGAAAAGGGACCGGCTTTTTAGTACATGTATTTGTATGAAATCATTCACCATCATAGGGTGCAATGTTCAACAAAGCACTCTGCCACACATTTAATTAAGACTCAGTTGACAGAGTCCAAAAATACAGGATGAGCTATCCCTATCACCCTCAAGGAAAAAAAACCCTCAAAAACCCAAAAAGAAAAAAAAACACTAAAAAACCCTCACACAACAAAACAAAACAAAAAAAAACCCATAGATTTTTTAGCATTGTTGTCACATATATTTATTCTGCCAGATGTTCCCAGGCAGCTGAAGCTGTAGAGGCTGAAACCTGAAAAGCCCTTGTCTTGTGACAAAGCAGATTTAAATTTTTCTAGACACCTATGCCCATTTGTTCTTACATTATGGGTATCGATTATTCCTTGTCTGCACGAGATTAATCAAAAAGAAAGAAGTATTAGCTAGTGTCACTGAAAGAAGTTGCAAGGGAATGACAGAAACAAAAATTTCTTATGTGTGTATTAATGGCCTTTAAATGGCAGTAACCTAGAGCAGGTTTGACCTACTGAAAATTTCCTGCATTGCTTCCCCTCCCAAAAAGGACCAAAGCAGACTGACTGGGAAGGCTGTGCACTGGTTCCCGCAGTCCTTACTCCTGTATTCCTCAGATTCTTCGCTGGTTGGAAGGGAAGGGAGTAATGGAGGAAGGGGAAACAGAAGATGGGCAGGAATAAGACAGAAACTCCTAAATAAGTAACTTCAAAAGTGGGGCAGGAAAGAGCCGCAGAGCAGCCAAAGCAGACGTCAGCAGTACCTTTCTTCACTGAACAAAGTATCTGGCGTGTTTGCCACTGTAGTTGGCAAATACTGCTCATTGTCTGATGAGCTACATCTACCATACAGATGCTAAAATGAAACAGTTAACACTCCGGTTTTTATTACCTAGGTGTCATTCAGTACATCTGTCCGGCTGCTCAACAAAAGATAATCCAGCGAGAGCCCAAGGCTCAAGAAACAAAACCGGCTTGCTCCACACAGGCCATGTCCGAGCACATTCACTCCTTCCTGACAAGACTTCTTCTCACAAGGGAGATTTCCAACCCATGGCCGCACTGTCCCGTGCACTGTACAGCACCAGGCTCTCCTTCCTAGACACATACCCCTTGCCATGTGATGCCTTTCAGTTGCAGGCTCCGGAACGTGACTCTCAACGCCACTCTTACTGAGATGGCGTCCCAAATATGATGCTGACGGTTATACCACATCTACACGGTTAATTCAGAAGCACGTTGCTTTGTTTAAAACCAATTTCTTTCCACAGTGATTTTATCAGTCAACTCAGTGCCACAGTATGGAAGGAGAGTAGCACATCAACCCCTACCCCAGACAAAAAAAATGTAACGATGCACCTACCGGCTGCTTATTGTGAGTGGGAAGAAAAAAAAAAAAAAAGAAAAGCCAACCATGCTTGTGAGTGAAATAAAGCTGCAATGTTTTGCTTTACTGCCGTGCTGTGGAAAACACAGTACAGCATCCAAGCCAGGCTTCTTTTTCCACAGCGTGGCAGTAAAGAGAAGCAGCACAACTGCAACCCACCTTGGGATGCAGAATGACAGAAGAAGGGCAAGGACTGGACTACTNAAAAAAAAAAAGAAAAGCCAACCATGCTTGTGAGTGAAATAAAGCTGCAATGTTTTGCTTTACTGCCGTGCTGTGGAAAACACAGTACAGCATCCAAACCAGGCTTCTTTTTCCACAGCGTGGCAGTAAAGAGAAGCAGCACAACTGCAACCCACCTTGGGATGCAGAATGACAGAAGAAGGGCAAGGACTGGACTACTTTTACTACTACTCAAACAACAAAGACACAGTTTAAAAAGGAAACTGATCAAAAAGGAAACTGTGCAACCTGCTCTAGGCTAACCTGCTTTAGCAGGGGGGTTGGACTAGATGATCTCTAGAGGTCCCTTCCAACCCCTACCATTCTATGATTCTATGATTCTATGATTCTATGATCATGTCACTTACTGGAGAGAAGGGAAGATAAGGCCTGCTAATTAAAGGCAAGGAGCCCATCTTCTTACAAATGATGCAGCTCTTCCTCCTTACTGTCCGTTTCTGGTTTTGGCTCCGACCAAAACATTCACTCCACTGAGAATGTCGACCGCAGACCTATGCACAATAGCATCTGGGACAAATCATTGCAAAACCAAATATCTTTCTTTGTTTGGTGTTAGTCTAAAACAGTTATTAAAACTTTTTGGCTAAAACCTTGCTGCTTGGGATCAGGTCCTTCAAGCACTTGGCACATACATTACAGACAGGCCTGCCTCTTCAGTAGTTTCTGTGCACCCAGTCCTGTGACACCAACTTACGGTGTTCCACATGGCACCTAGCAGCCTGAGTCCTCCTGTTCACCAGGTAGGACGCCAGCAGCCTTGCTCATGTTGTTTTCAGAATTGTCATAGGGCTCCAAGTCTGCACAAAAAAAACTATTAATCCATCATGATTTATCATTGAGAACACTAACTTAACTCACACAATTTCCATTACTAAAGCTCTCTTATAGATTAAAGTAATAATAATCCTAACAATTAAAATTAATTGCCTTTTGTGCCAGTGTGTACTGCCCTACTTCCTTCTTCCTGGGGCTCTGAGTCCTTTCATCTCTCTTACAAACATGAGCTGCAGGAGTGGCAGGTTTAAGTAGGAATGGAGCGAGTAATTCCGGAGTGGAAGGAACCCGAAACTGGCAAGCAGTTGAGATACCAGCCTGAATTGTTCAGAAAAAATAACAGCAATATAATAACAATTTTTGTAGCTACCTCTCCAAATAATACCAACAGAAAGTGTGGCTGGGAGATTCAGCATCATGCTGAATCACTGGTGGAACCGCTTTCTGTCAGCATACAGTCAACCACAGCTAATGTTGATCAATCACAAGAAACATTGTTTTTCAAAAAAAGGGGGGGGTTATTTATTCTACAAAATACTTCTGTGTGAAACTAGCCTGTATTCTACTTTTCCCTTATTTCCACACTTAATAACTAATTAACAAAAGATGACTAAGTTGAACATCTCAGAAGATTACAGTAACAAATCCAATTTATTATTGTCAAAAGAAAAAATAAAAAGCATGACTAAGAGCAAAACAACAACAAAAATAATGTGACCAGTAAGAACAGTGAGAGAAAAGGACAGGTAATACCCAAAGGGATTGCAACACAAAAGAAAAAAAGCCTTCTGCTCGAAGTACAGGCTTAAATTATACTTTCTCTTTTATTTCTAGACTTAAATAGACAGACTGATAAGGATATGAAACACGACACAGCACTGTAATTTTTTATAGAGGGAAACACCATGCTTAGACAATTTTCATTTGGGGAAAAAAATTATAGCACTTTGTGCCAACTATAAAGATTTTAGACTTTCAGAGGGGTTTTTTTTTGTTTCATTAGAATACTATTATTAGATTCTCCCATTTCTGAACATGCAAAGACAATATAATATACAGAGAATTTCTGCTGAGCACAATAGTTTTAGGAAGTATGACCTATTTTTTTCTTTTAGGTTCAGAGGTTACAATACCCATTTCAGACAGGCCAGTAAACACTGCATCATTGGTATTTCCATATTTTTCAATAAATGTCGCTTTGAAAGGCCAAACAGTGTAGCAAATGCATGAACTGGCTTCAGTATTCAAAGTCAGTCCTTGTAACGAAATCATACTAACAAATCTAGGTAGAAAGCAAAACAACCCCTTAAACTGCTGAGCTATTACCTTTTACATCTTATCACGAAAAAATGCTGAACCACTCCCTTTCCTCATTGCTTCATGGGTGCTTCTTTCCCACTGTTTTGGGTTTTACTTTGCTGAGAGTGAACAGAGAATAAAAAACATGCATGGCTGTCGGAGAGCTACGCTCTTAGAGTTTCACAAAAAAGGCTAGCTGCCATTTTCAATGCAGCACACACGCTTCAGGCATCACATCTAAGACTATTAAAAATCAACTGCAACAAACCACAATTACGTGACCAACCGCTGCTGCAATCCATGTTTTATGACTGTGTCAGCTGGCACTTTTACAGCAACCCCAATGCTGTCACCTGGGGAGGGGGAAAGAGGAGGGCTTGGCTTTGGAGAGAAATTTCTGGAAGGGCAGATTCAGGCTAGCACTGCCTCCGCCGCGCTCCCTGGAGCATTGCGTGCCATGGACAGCAGAGAAGCATGCGGGAGGCACTTGGTGGTGTATGATGCACCAGGGGGTCACAGGGCTGCAGCACCAAGCCTGGTGCCCGCTCCCCGCTCTGTCTCCAATCATTTCCATACCCATAGAAGCATGAGAGGGGCAGTGACAGACACGAAACCTTGCAAACATGAAAACACCACGGATGAGCTCCTGTCTAGTATTCATTGGAAATTAACTCCTTACTGATTTATGTGACATTCAAATAAAGCAAAAAAAAGCCGGGGGTGAGGGGTGGGGGGGAACGAGGGGTGAGCAACGATGGGGCATGAGCTGTAAATCAGACTCACAATCCAGTGTGTGAGGAGAAACAGCAACATTGGTATTGACCTGCACCCAAAAAACAAAGGGGAAAAAAATTTAATTTCTTCAGTTGTACACTGAAATGAAATTATCTCCACTCGATGGCTCACTCATCCCAAGCTAAGCCTTTGTTCAGGACACCACCTCACTACCAGCACCACAAAGTGGAAAAAAACAAAACATACATTCATTCAAGAAGTGCCATTCTCCCTCTTCTGCATAACGTGCTCTCTGGATTTTGGCTACAATGAAAAGTGGATGAAAATCAAAATAAAGAGCATTAAACAGAGTGTGGTTTCAGCTCTTCCACTTCTTCCCTCTGAAATGCTGCCATATAAGCACTGAAAATTAATTATTGTGTTTTACAAATAATTTGTATATTTACATACAAATGACATTTACTTAAATTCAATGGCATTGCCATGTTAGAAAAAACAATTGTTTTAATTTGTTTTTTTTGAAAGAATATACACATGCACACATACACACAAACATGGGCAGACATATATATATACACATACAGATCATAAAACTGTGTTATTAACTATGAAGGCAGTAAATAAGTTAGATGTACATTTATTTTAAAAACTAAAGAAAATCCATGACCCAATTAAAAAACACTCAGATATTGTTGTATATTCATATTTTTAGATTATTTAAACTTTGCTAGGCTATTTTGTATGCATTTTTGCTCTTTTCACATTCTCATGTCGTCTTATCATTTGATATTTACTGAGATTTAAGTGTCACACAGTTAATATCTTTGTCAGATAATGAATGAAAATTACAGCATAAATTAAAAAATTGGAGGAAAAGCCACCTGGCATAATGCAAAATATCCTCTCATAAAATAACACTATTATATATCTTCAGTATCACATCTTACTGAACAATCCTTAGATCACCTTTCCAAATTATTTTGTCTATTCCCAGACTGTTTGTTGAGATTAAGAGAAGGTTTCTCGTTGCTAGAAAGTGCGTATTACAGGGCAGTGATCAAAATAAACACAAGAAAGGCACATGGTAAGGTAAAAAATGCTTCTTCTAAACTTCTGCTAGAAAAATTATTAATGAACCCTTAAATCAGGCTTCCGTATTTCTGACATAAGACATATCCCTTTCTGCAGTGTACTTTGTCTGAAGGGAAAGGGAAAAGGGAAAAGGAAAAAGGGAAAAGTGGAAAGGGAAAAGGGAAGGGATGGGAGAAGGGAATGGAAGGGAAAAGAAGAGAAAGGAGGAGGAGAGGGAGAGGAAGAGGGAGAGGAAGAGGGAGAGGAAGAGGGAGAGGAAGAGGGAGAGGAAGAGGGAGAGGAAGAGGGAGAGGAAGAGGGAGAGGAAGAGGGAGAGGAAGAGGGAGAGGAAGAGGGAGAGGAAGAGGGAGAGGAAGAGGGAGAGGAAGAGGGAGAGGAAGAGGGAGAGGAAGAGGGAGAGGAAGAGGGAGAGGAAGAGGGAGAGGAAGAGGGAGAGGAAGAGGGAGAGGAAGAGGGAGAGGAAGAGGGAGAGGAAGAGGGAGAGGAAGAGGGAGAGGAAGAGGGAGAGGAAGAGGGAGAGGAAGAGGGAGAGGAAGAGGGAGAGGAAGAGGGAGAGGAAGAGGGAGAGGAAGAGGGAGAGGAAGAGGGAGAGGAAGAGGGAGAGGAAGAGGGAGAGGAAGAGGGAGAGGAAGAGGGAGAGGAAGAGGGAGAGGAAGAGGGAGAGGAAGAGGGAGAGGAAGAGGGAGAGGAAGAGGGAGAGGAAGAGGGAGAGGAAGAGGGAGAGGAAGAGGGAGAGGAAGAGGGAGAGGAAGAGGGAGAGGAAGAGGGAGAGGAAGAGGGAGAGGAAGAGGGAGAGGAAGAGGGAGAGGAAGAGGGAGAGGAAGAGGGAGAGGAAGAGGGAGAGGAAGAGGGAGAGGAAGAGGGAGAGGAAGAGGGAGAGGAAGAGAAGAGGAAGAGAAGAGGAAGAGAAGAGGAAGAGAAGAGGAAGAGAAGAGGAAGAGAAGAGACGAGCCACCACAAATCCAGAAATAATGTAGGGGAAAGAAGATGGGGGCAGAGAAGCAATGATTAAAAGAATAAAAACCTAAAAATTTCTGCTGCTGAACAGGGGGCAAGCTGCCAACAGTACGGCAAAGCACAGCACTGTACAGAACTGACTGACTGGGGCACCTTACGTGGAACTGCAACTCCTGGTGTTTGTATCAGTCGTGGTATTAATACACAGGCGTAACTGCTAAAGGGTAGGAGCTCCTAAGAAACTTTCTGTTTCCTATCCTGTAAAATCTACACTACACTGCCAGAATCCTCTCAACAGGGAAAGCTGCTGAAGAAACCAATCTTCATGCACACACCACCAGGCAAAAGACAATGAAGAACCAAACAATCACCCAGATGAAACCACTAAAAAGATGCATTTTCCTTATACAAAAGTTGCAAAACAAGCCTCATTTTCTTCATCAAGTCATAAAAGAACATAAAACTACTAAAGAAAATTTCCGTGATGTGTAAGGCTACATAATCCTAACAATTTTCTTCTGCAATAAAAAAAATTAAATAGTAATAATGGAAAACCTTGGGAAATGTAGAGATTTTATTAGCTTTATTAACTCAACAATATAAACTTGAATTATCTCAGTTTGTTTATTTGCTAGTTACTCATTTCAAAGTGCCTCTCAGTGCTAATGAAAATAAAATCTCAAGTGCTTTATAAAAGCAATGGGGTTGGCTGAAATTACTAGAGATTTTTATTTTATTTATATTAAGATGTTTTCTCCTCATTTAGTAACTAAATCGCTAATTTAGGAGGAGGTAGTTACATTTTGATATCTCCTGTACGAGTAATGCCATCAAAATAATCAAAGCCAAACAAAAAAAATTAGTATTAAAGTAAATATTATTTGGGTGATTGCTTTTTATTTATTGTCACTGGATATATATTAATACCAGGATGATAGAAAGGGGTATATTTAACCTTTTTGCCCCAACAATAAATTCTTTAACTGTATAGCACCGTGTGACTATTTATGCTTCATCTCTTTTTTTTCTTCTCCATCTACTTGTTTTCCTGCCAGTTTGTGCTCCCAGCCTGAACTAAATTAAAAAACTATTTTCAACTGATTTGGAGCTATTTAAACTTATTACTCCTTCAAGGATATTTTTACTTGAAGCACTTCAGGAGTTAAATTGCTAAGTTAAAATCAAAGTAATGACCCCAAGCAGAGATTACCAAGTTGCAGAGTAAATTCATATAAATAAAATTGGACTGAAAGGCATTTCCCGCTGAATGATAGTGTCTCGATTAAATCTTGTACTGGCACTAAGCATGCCTTGTGGTTCTAACAGCCCATCACTCGCATTAAGACTATCACAAAGTGAATGAATACCAAACAAACCCAATAAGAACTTTGCCCTCAAAGCTGTGAAAGCTTCTAGTTTCCTAATATTTCCAGACCACCTGAGTGACTGCCTCACAAAACATAAGGATAATTAAACTGACATGAAACAACTGCCCTGTTTAAATGCTAGGGGCAGTTTGTCTAACCTTCTGATCCCAGGCGAACCTACAGCCACTCAAGCACCTGCCTCTATCCATAACCTCCATAAAAATACTTTTCCTGGTGTATGGGACCATCTATCACACTCACTAACGTGATCCATACTTTACTCTCATCCATGATATCCAGCACATGCAAATCCTACTCTCATCCGCAAATGTAAAACAATTTTGCTATGGTTAAACATTCCATCAGCATGCTCTACCTGTAAGAAAACCAAATACTCTGACCAAGTCAAAACATTTGATACCTCTTCATAAATCACCTCACTTTCAAATCATTCAAACTCAAGAGAAACAGTAATTGCCAAAGTAAAAATATTGAGCATGTGTGACTTGCCTTTAAAAAACGGAAGAAAGAAAACACACCTGGAATTACTAGAGGTGAAATCAACTTTTGCTCTCAGAAAGATCATCCTCCTGATTTTTCTTAAGGCAATGGCACAAATTTTTCCCACCGAATTCAATGAGATCATGAGTTGGACTTAAAAATTGCAAAATAACACAGCTCATAATTTATTATACACACTTGCTGCCAATTTTCTCCCTTAAAAAGAAAACAAAAAAAATTTAATTGTCAGGTCTTGTAAATTATTCACTTTGCCAATTCTGTTCTTAATTGTGGTTATCAATTTCAAGTATATTCACATGTTTTATAAAAGCTAATTTCCTTCTGTCATCTTGAATACTCCACAGCATACAGGTATGCAGGGACAAAAAATATTTAGTTCACCAGTAAATTGTAACATAGTAGAACAAGAAATTGCTGAATCTAGAAGGAGCTCCATGGCTATCTTAAAAACCCCAGCCTCCATCTTCAAAATGACTTGGCAATCTCAGGAAGGATTTCAAAGGGTCACTTGATTTTCCTCTCATAGTACATTTGCAATATAAACCGCACTTAGCATAACACCATCAGGGGCCTCAGTTTTATTATGTCCATGTACCCTCCAGGGCTTCCATTTTCATCCTCAGAGCTCAATCACAGTTTTTCACACACTGCTCCTACCCAAGGCATGAATAGTTCTTACCTTTTCTTTTCTCCTTTTAAGCTATATATTCAGATGAATGTCAAGTGCGGATTGAAAACACATTCCATGATGATCCCTATTTTCAGTTAAAACACATACTTACAGTTTTAGATTTAACTCCCTGCCTTTTCAGTCAGAGTCATTTAGCTGGAGTCAATCAAGCGTGTGATTAGAAATAATAACTCACAAGCAATAAATTCAGAAAGATTAGATCTTCACCAAACTGTGTAAGTGTGGCAAACTGCTACCTCTCCTCTCATACTTCTAAAGAAGATACTAAAAACATACCTCAATGGACACAATTCTTAGACTCAAACACTGCACTTCTGACTTACAACACCCAACATTTAAATTCTCGCTTTCCATAGAGTGCAATCAATCCAGGTGTTGCTTCCCTTGGGTGGATATGTCCTATTAACAACATTATTGAATTAGCCATGACCGATAACAAAAAATGTGGGGAGACTTTCAGACATTTTTTGAACAGTGAAACTATCCACAAGACAGAAAATTTGTTTGTTTTGGAGTAAAAATCTACAGCTAATGATCTAAAATATGAAACTGTACATTAATGACACTAATGATACCTTAATCTTCAGTTACGCTCTGTCATGAATGACGGATCACTGCAAAGTATAGTTGTCAAAGAATGGCTAGCAGAACTTCAGAAAATGGCATCTTTAAGAAGGAGAAAATACAGTTAGCTCTCTCCTTAGACTCTCTCCTTCCAAAACCAAACGTCAAAAAAGGTCCTTTTTTGCTGTTGTTTTTCTTAATTAAATGAAGAGCCAAATTCCAGTGTCTAGCATGCAGATTTAGAAATATTCAGGTATTACTCCACTTTGTTTGTATTAAAGCCTCCAAAAATTACCTGCCTTTAGAAAAATCTACCATGCTCAGATTAGCTTTAACGGGTCTTTAGCTTCACCCATCTCCTTTACCATCTATTTCCCACTCTTTTACTGATACCAGAATACAAATACAGGATTTTAAAATAATTATTTGGCTGCAGGCCTCAAGAATTGTATAAAGCCCTGCTTTTACTGTCAGTTTTTACAGTTGAGACTGCTGGCAGAGACAAGTTCAAGTGACTTGCATTAGTTCACTCTGCAAGCTATTCATCAGAACATCTGGAGGTGCTCACAGTCCAATGACCTTACTAACGTGCTAGCAATCCTAATATATTGACCTGCAAATACTTTTAAGTATTGTCCTTTCTGAGGTTTCCTCAGTACACTTTAAGTGTCCTTTTCAGTTTCCAAAGACAGGTATCATACAAGTTGTCATACAGTTCTGCTCCCCAACTGCTATTCTACAGTACCTACTTGTCTCAGGCCAACTGTTTGAGCAATCTTAACAAGCAAATCTCAGATTGAGTAAACTTTGAAATGTATCTGAAATACATCTAACATCTCAATGCCAAAACTTCACGTGAACATTGGATTCAAAGAAGGATTTGCCACTACCTACTACCTAACAAAAACACAGTACTTGAAGAGAAAACCGCAGCGTTTTGCTGCATTTCCCATATGAAGTGAAAAAACCTGCCACATAACTGCTCTGAAAAATTACATACCATCTTTCCAGAACAGTCTTTTAAATCAGAAATGGCACTGAAAACATCTAGTTCAAATGAAGGAGGATGAACCATACATGGGATATCTTTCAAATCAGCATTTTTTTACTAAGTTGCTTTGCTTTTTTGCTTTTTTTCTCTTAAGACTCTCCTGAAGACAATAAACATTATTTTCTTGAAAAAAGAATAAGAGAATCTATGTTCTTGTTTAATGTACAATATAAAATGGCTTCTAAAATATTTCTGAGAACAACCAGAAAACTCTTTAACTTAATTTAAATATGACTACATGTAATGCTAACTACTGTACTTTAATAACTCAATTCCTGTTTTAAGACCCCAAGAATAATTTTGCCACATAATCTATGACCAGTGAAGCATTTATCTCCCATATGATTTTTTTTAGGCGTTAACATTCTGTCTGTAACTTCCATTGTCTTCACAGGAGGTATAGATAGGATCGTCAGCATAAATTTAACTTACATCTAGAAATAGCACCACAAATTTAATATTTATCCGATTAAAAAAAAGACAATTATGTTAACAACTCTCCAGCTCTCACATTTTATAACATATAACATATTCCCACAAATTCCTGCTGTCCTACGAAAGCGGCAGTTAGCAATATTTTTAAAAAGTCTTCACAGTCAGCTGGGCTCTCCTCAAAAGCACTTAACTACAACAATCTTCCCTCTCCACAAAATCTCAGTCATGCAAAACTATAGAGCTGTCATTCGTTTTCAGATATACATTTATAGAAAAATAATCACCAAAATAATTTTTTAAAAAGCGTATTATTCAAAATACTGTTAGGAAAGCACATTTATTACTCCTGAAGTGAGCTGTTTGTACACACTTATCAATCAGTACCATTTTTAGTTGTAATCTATTACCCACAGCTTTTACATTTATTAAAGCAAGTGCAATGAAAGATTATTTTTAGAGGATGAAGGCAGGACATGACATGTTCAAAATAAAAAGTAATCAAAGCAGCCAGATTTCTTTTATCTAAAACTTAACTGAAATTCAGAATACAAGAAGGAGAACAATTCATCCTAGAGCTTGACTGCTATTTTATATTAATTTGGAAAATAATCAGAAGAAATTGAATTATTTCATCTGCTGCCCAAGCTATACCTTTCAGATTAAAAAAAAAAACAAAACTGTTTCAAAAAGGTATAAACAGCATTTTCCCTTTGGTTATATATACAAAGCAAACGATTTTGGGACCCAACTCCAAAATCCATAGACTAGCAAAAATAATCCTTTTTCACCTAAAATATCAGTGAAGTCAAATAATAATAGGTGCTTGATTACACAGATGATTTTCATGACTAAGCCTTTCAGTTTGGTTAGTATGTTCAATTGTTAGAAGCAACAGTCAATAATATTTGAGAATAAAAAATATTATCTGACTTATTTTTGTAGGTGAAAAATTATTTCTATAATAGTATTTCTATTATTATGTCATATTATTAATTACAGCAATTACCATATTCCTATTTGTTGTCCATTAGTTAATACATGTACACACACCTTTCTGCTAATTTCTTATGACAAAAAGAAACAGAAAAAAAATCAAAAGACCAAAAAATAGTTAAACCTTAATGAAGAAGTAAGAATCGTCACAGATGGTGGGCATATCATGCTGCACCATTTGTGGGCCTCCAGTTCAGGCAAAAAAAAAAGAAGAAAAGAAAATAATGTTAAATGGATGGCAATGTACTCTTTCTACTAATCTTTATTGGTAATTTACGGCTGCAGGACATTTGTAAATTTAACAGCCCATCAAAGCATTTGAGAGGACTCAGTCCTAAGTACTCATTAAGTGAAATTAAACATAACTTTCCATAAAGTACTATGCAGCATGAAGGGTGGGCAAGCTTGTGAGCAGCTGCCACTATAATAATTTATAGTTTGTAATCCTGCCTTACTACTTCCAAAAACATTTAAAAAAAGCACTTGGCAGCTCCAAAAAAATACTTAGTCCATGCTATAAATTACTCTGGCAGAAAAATCTTTTATGTCCCTGAAGGATGTGCTAATTCTTCCTTCTCCAGTGGAAAAAAGATAAGCTAAATACAGAAATACACCACTTCCCTTTATCTGCAGGATAGTATTCCTTGCATGTTTTTCTCCTCATCTATTTATGCTCTCTCCACAAGCACAAGTCATAAATAAGGCCAGTAAGAATTCAGGTAAACGCCATGGAGCTATCCGGACCATCCAGATACGCAATTCCCTAGAAACAGTCTATACACTTTAATAAGTATGCCCTCCCCCTAAAGACACCTCTCTCTCTCTCTACATCATCAAGCATGGAACTGTATTGTTGGACACAAAAAGAAAAAACACAAGGATCCAGAAAGGAAGAGAGGGAAATTACAGGTGACAAAAGGTACCTATTCAAATGCACATCTTAGACACAAGCTTCTGAGGTAACTAGTATAATTTTAAAAGCAGCCAAGAAGGCAAATGGCAGCTTTTGTAATCTAGCCTGCCTCAGGTAATATCTGCCTCAATTTTAATGTGGGTTTTTTTTTTTACCTAGGAGGCACACCAATAAAAAAAGCACAGACATACACACACACAAACCCAAAACAAGAGCAAATTTTGATACCAAGATGTTTTGAGATTTACACCTGAGTGTGGATTACACCAAGCAGTACGGGAGGTAATATGTGAAAAATTCATAAGAGACCTGAAACAACCCTAAGGACTAAAGTAAAAAATTATGATTAAATTTATTTGAGGAGAGCAAAACATCTTTTAGAAGCCTCCACCTCCTGCATGCTGAGCTGACTAATTGTGGGACCGGCAATGCAGAGTTAACTTCTTTCTCCGGTGCCAGAAGCACTCTCCCTCTGCAGTGATAGCGTGCAGAGGGCAAGCCCTGTGCTCAGGAAAAAGATTTGATGCTCCAGTGAGCCTGAGCCGTTGAAATGGCAGTCGGGAGGTGGAGACACCATCTTAGAAATACACCTTTGGCCCCTCCTGATTCCGTGTGATAGATGAGTGGTTCGGACACCCTGGACAAACCCCTCTGGGCACAGCGCTATAAGGTCTTGTGGTTTATGTATGCTATATGTAATTCTCTCATGTATTATTGCTCCAAATAGACTGGAGTGAGTTGAGAGGAGGCCACAGAGATCATCCTGGCTGCAGCACAGGCCCTGCAAAGAGAGGTCAAGGGAATTGGGCTTGCCCACCGGGAGCAGGGATGGCTTCAGGGGCACCTGGTGGCACTAGAGAACTCCTGAGGTCCCTTCCAGCCTGGATGGTCCTGTGATCTGAGTTTTAACTGTCATCCTTTTGACAGAAAGCTCATTAGCCATCTACCACCATGTCCCAGGCTGGACTCTCACCAGCCACCCCAAAGCACACCTCTCCAACCAAACCAGTAACTGCAGATTTCATAACATTCCCTGGTGTTAACTGAACTCATAAATACAACTACTGTTTACTAAGTAGTAAATGTAATTAACAGTTTAATTTTGGATCAATAAGAAATGTAGTTCTACAAGACAGATTCACTATAACTTAGTGCTAATTAACAATCACAACAAAGTATTAAAGGATCAGAGCCTTCTCCTTACAGGCTAACAAGGAACATGGTTCGACAGATTTGAGAAAACAGAGTCCATTCTTACTTCTGGTGAAGTAGAAAGGAGACTCTTTAATTTCATATCCTTACATATTTATAGCTACTAAATATATAGCTATCTTACCATAAATATATATATATAAAAAATACATATATATACACCATACATATATATACATATAAACAAATTTATATTCCAAGTAATATATCTATAGCTACCTTTTTTACAAAAAGTGTCCCAGAAACAGAAGGCAACTCATAAACAAGACACATAACCTTGGAATGCTAAAGTCCTGAGATGTAAACGACGTATGAAGAAACCCACATGGATTAGTAGTCGATACTGGAAGATGTTTCATAGATTGACATATCCCATTTTAAGAACTTTTGATCAAATACCTAACTTCTTAAATTGTAACTTATATTTGCTGACTCACTAAGCTGTATAATACACAAGAAACAGTAACTGCACTTTGATTTATCAAAGCAGACTACGCATCTGGATTTTTAAATCGTTGGCACACTAGAACTTCCCTGACACAACCTTTAAAATTCAGCCTGTCACCATTGCCATTATACCTCTGCAGCTAGGATATGAATTTCTGCCAGTGCTAAATCCTTCACTCACCTAGAGGACTACAAATCTTTTTCTTTGAAGTAGATGTTTTGAATAACAAATTAAAAGATGGAAGCCAAGGAAGAGCAGACCCTGATTCAAAACACAAAGTCTTTTCTTCCTCTTCTTCCAAAGTGAAAAGTAGGTTGGACTCTTGATTTAGACACTGATACTCATATACTTGTGGTACAGAAGGAGTCTACAAAAATGTGAGTTTGTATAGCAATTATATGCGCACAAACACGTGAACATGTATCTACACAAACAGTCATGGTTATTTATATATATATATACATGTGTATATATATATAAACATATTAATGGTATGCACATGTCTAAAAACACTGATTTCCTTATTCTGGAATACAAAAGTAATTTCCAGTGTGCAAATCACTTCGACAATCAAATTTTTCACAATATTTTCTAACTGAAAAAATGTACTTCTTAATATCATATCCTTACAGCTCTTGTTTAATGCAGTGCCAGGCAAAAAGGTTGCTTGAGGATTTTTCTTCCTCAGTGCCTAATTACTTTTCTCTCTGCTTTTACCTCCCTAATCTTGTTGCACAGGACTTTGCTATAGTCATTATTTTCAACAGGACACAGGTTCCCTTCTTTGTAGCTTACTAGAGTATTTTATGGCACCATCATCAAAGATTCTGTAAGGATTTGTGTTGCTTCATTAAATGTTACAAGGCTGCGTTTTCTATGTGAAATATAATTTTGTACTTTTTTGTCATTTTTATTGTCATAATAATCTTTGCAAGATTTCCTTTTTTTTTTCCTTTTGGTGTTTGTGTCTTTTTGGCAGTATTAATACAGGAAATATTAATAAGACACCCTTATTAAAGCATAGGGATGAAATTATTTGGGATCTCTGCGCTATTCTTAACAATGAATGGGGATGAAACATTCATTTTCTCTGCTTGAAAATAATAATAAAAGTTATTAGCCACTTTATCACCTGAGGAATTGTCACAGAGTGAGGATTTAGCATGCAAATGCCAGCATTAGCACTCCCTCTGTGTATGAAGGTAATGTAAGCAGGGGTTTAGTTAAATAGTGCATGGTCATTTACAACAGGCACATAAGAGTGTTTCTTAGTATGGAAACATATAATCATATCAAGGGCATTAAAACACTGTGTTTGTGTCAAGGGGTTCAACTGTTAGAAGTGCATCAATTTCTATCAAAACAAAAGTGAGGTGGACAAATGTTTTGTATTTCAGCCATGCATCCCTTGCCACAATATGCCAATTTCAGCTACACCAGTAGTGTTTACACAAGCTGCAGCCCTTGTTTTCACCAGAGTGGAGAAAGTCCTGCTCATTAGCACTATTCATTGCCAGTTACACAAGAGGTCTACTTGCAACTACACCACGTGGCTGAACACCAGTTGCCTCAAAGACAAATAGTGCTACAAAAAAAATTCACTGTACCTAGAGATCAGTGACACAAACCACAATTAACTTCCTGACTTTGTTACTCTGACCATCTTCTTGCTTCTGTAGTGAAATACCCTTTTTTTATCCTGATAATAACCAAGGAATGCTGGGGGGCTTGGTGATTAGGACATTCATCTAGAAAAACCAGCAACAAAGGAATCGCTGCTGTTCCAAAATAATTTAGTACTAAACTTTTACAGACTTTATTAAATACAGGACAAAGCCCAAAACAATGATCATTACTGGTTAATAGAAAGGTTATTTCTTTTCATATTGGAGCAGCAATCATTCCTCCTCCATCATAACATGGTGTGAGGTGTATTACCATGCAAGACACACATTTAGCATGCTGGAGAGACAGAAAAATAAAACTGCTAACTTAAAATTTAAAAAGCCCAACAAAGGGAGAGGAGGGCAGAAATGAACCTTTCAAATGAGTTCATACATGTAAATCACATACATTTTTAAAGAAATATTTCAATATTTATGTCAGAAATGAGACATTAAGTTGCTTTATAAATTAGCAGAAGCTTCTGGAAATAATGTAATTGATCTTTTCAAATAATTGAGTATATTCCTTATTGTACAGATCTGCATCCAAGACGGCCAGAATATTACAGAAGTCATTGCAAAATAGGGCAATGTTCAGATTATTTTTGTGTGAGAGAGATTCCTGTGTATGATAAAATGGACAGAATTTCTGAAGGTCTGTAACCTTTATAAAATATTCTGATTATGCAATTCTTTGTACTAGAACGACTAAGGCATTAGGATCCTTTTGCCATCCACTGATACCTGTCACCTCACCATCCAAAATCATGCAGGATTCACTGTAAACTACCCCTTTCTGAGAATACAGACTTCTAATTGCTGTGAAAGCTTTATGGAAGTGGTTTGCGATGAACTGCTAAAGCCTTCACGTCCTTGCTAGTCACACGGCTTGGCTGAAGAAATCCTTTCCCACTCAAATGCCAAATCAAGCCGCTGACATGATGCCCAGTCCCAGCCCGTTACCCTGCTTCCCCCAGGCAGCTGTGCGGGCGGCTCAGCCCCGGCAGGCTGAGCCAGCTGGAGCTGCCTTGCTCCACTTTCGCATCGCGTTACTTCCGCTTTTCTAACTTTTCCACTACTGAGCACCATCAATTATGCACTAGAATAACAGAGGCTTGGCTCAGCAATGTAACATAAAGGCCGATTATGAGTGTAAATAATTTAAACACCTGCATGCCGTGTTTCTTTTAGCAGTGATATGCGACTGGCGGTTGCGATGCACTCACAGGAAGGGCTCAGCCTTTTAATGTACTGACAACTCCCCCATTCAGATGATGGGGAGGGCCTGCTGCAATGCTGCTGTTGGCCTAACAACAGAGAGGGTTAAAAAAGTTCCTTGATTAGAAAATAGTATCACTGAGAGTGACACATGCAAGAAGATGTAAGTTTCAAAGTCTATGGTCCAGAGAAGTTGGCAAACTCTGTTTACATCTCTGGTACACAGACTCCCTCACTTCTAACTCATTCAAAGGAAAGGATAAAAATGGATTTTCAGGCGGGGAAATCCAATGTTAAAGTTATAAAAGGCAGCTATAAAACAACCATAGGCTACTTAAGAGTGGAAGAGAAACCTGCCTTTTTAAGGAACAGCATTATTAGAAAAATTGATTTTGTACTGCTAACTATAGAAAGTCCGTTTTCCTCTCCTAGGCCATTCAGTACATTGGTGCTGCCACTTCGACACTGATACCAAAATTTCCAGCTTCTATTCCACAGAGTTTAATTCTGTTCCTAGTAGGCAACTCAGAGCTATCTCGCAAACAGCCAAAGATCAAGCACCTGATAGCTCCTTCAAAATTCTTATGTAAAGGCCCAAATGGGGCCCTCCTCAGATAAAAACGGCTAAGCAACAAGTTTGTAGTATCTGGATTAGTTTAAGTATGCTCCAAGTTTTCTACAATATCCTTTGCATGATTCAGCATTTCTGTCACCAGTCTTCACAGTAATAAGATGTGGGACAGCTCTAACATATGCTATTTTAAAACAACCAAGGGACTGTTAAAAAACCCTGCAGTTGAGAGACTGCTTTAAATTACATTTTTTGTTTGCTTTGAAAAATCCACTAATAATTTGACATTGTAATGTAGGATACATGGAATGTTTCCACATGAAAAACATAGTCCACGCTCCAGTTAAATGGGTTTTGAACCAAAAGCACATATACAGTGACACAGTTCATAGTTCCACATCTGAGCTGAGCGTCAAGCTACACAAAAAAACTCCAAAATACAAAGGGTGGGGATGGTCAAGAGGACAGAATTAAGAAGTATGAAACCACTACATGTATAACTGAAATACACAGTCTTTCAAACTGCGGTTTCAAAACTGTTTTGGGATTTGACCATGTCAATTGAAAGAGAGGGGTGAAGGGGGGCAGTGGGAGCTGTTGCTTAAAACAGCAAACCTTAATAGCATCCATATGATTTAGCAAATCAATGTGGCCAAAGTCAATAACTAATCATGCAGTTATTTTCTGAAACAATTTCATTACTTGCTTTGAGCTAACAATTGGTGATTGAGGAAAAGTGTTTTCATATTTCCTCTTGTTAGATGCATATTTGCTGAGTTCCTTTCAAATAAAGAGGAAGACTTGCACCTTTATTATTGTATGAATGTTTCAAAGCAACTTCTTTGGAATGTTACTAGGTTCTTACTGCATATTTTTTTCCAGTATTCATCAACAGCAAGTAGCCTTCCTTAACTCCTTGTGCACCATTTTTCCCCAGGGCCAGAACATTAATTGTAACAGACGAGAAGGGCACACCAGACTGCAGGAATGCCACTAAGTTCCTCTGTGGTGTAGACTGCATGCATGAGATTGTTGCTGTACAACAGCCAGACAACTTGGAAATCTCCTTCATCAAAAAATGTGAAAATGAAACCGAGTATAATGTCTATTTATTTTTTTTTTCCCCAGGAGTTTTATTTTACGCTGACTGATACGCAGCACACAGTCCTCACACAGCAGTTCTCTGGAGCCAAGCATTTCACGTGCCATAATGAGGGGCACTTTATAGACACGGTAATTATCATGGATTTTAGGGCTCAGGTAGCTGACAGCCTCATAGTGGGAGACTTCCCTACACTTAAGACAAAGTTTCTCATTAAGTAATATAGATATATTTCAGTTTGGTTCCACACAGGCAGGCTGACAGATAAGGCCGAACTTGTAAAACCAGCCATCCATGGGATGAAAGGTCTCAGCAGTGAGCCAATGCATAAGGTAACTTTAATCAAGAAGGATTGCTACGGACACCATCTCTCTATAGAACAATCACCATTTGTGTAGTATTATACAGTATTAAGAACATTGGTCAACACTATAGAAATCCTTCTCTGGCCATCTCACTATGTATGTAATGACAGTATGCTATTAACATAAGCGAGTATAAAAAGTAAACATATTTAATGAAAATGAGAAATAAAGATGGATGATACACTCAACCCCTTCCATTTTAACTACCCCACCATACCCCAAAGTGTTTTACTTTCCCAAGTGGACTCTATCATTTTTTGCTCTCCTTTCCAACTGTAATTAATCTGTTCTATTGATGAAAACGAGAGCAGTACATCCACACCCTCTCATTTGCTGGAGCACGTCTTGCAGGTTCCGCAGTTTCAGGAATGCTAGATTGGCAGAGTTCATTACAATTAGTGATGTTTACTGTGTTTATGAAATAGTTTAAGTAGCCACAGTCAACTGAAGGATTAACAAGTACATATGGTCCAGAGATGCTTACAAAAATAATTAAAAGTAGTCACTAAAACCATGTGGGTGGAGCGTTCTTGTATATGGGAGGGAAATACTACCAGCACCCATAAACAAATCTCCTAAATTCAGGGATCTATGGATGCCTGTACCTCAGTCTGTCCTGCTTTCCATATGCGTGCGAAAGTTTGCCTGCCCTACTCATCTGTAAGATCACAAACAGCCTTTAATATTTCATTCAGCCCAAAGCACAGAGCGTGCTCAAATTCAATACAAGGAAATGCTTTATCTCTTCCTTCACAGACTAATAATCCGACAAAACCAGAAGTGCCAGGGAGTCATAGCAAGTTGTGAGGAAATGACGTGAAGACACTTCTGAACACTTTTATTCCTGTTTACTGTTTGGGACACTTGGAGTGAATAAACACCAATTAAAAGTGTTTTGTTCCCTGATGCATAGAACTAGACCCAATATAAAGGACCCGACTGGTTACCAGAGTACTTTGATGAATTCTTTGAGACGTTTTTTCTGCATAGCTTTGTACATGTCAATAAAAATTATTTTCCCCATTTTTTTAATGAGGAAATGGATGGAATTAATAAAATGGAAAAAACACTGCTAATTTAGCAAATCTAACATACAAATGGGAAACTATATCTATAGAACACTTCCGAAAAATATAGTTAAATTTAGCAGTTAATAGGAATCTTTTTTGATTACCTTAATTTTCCCACATACTGAGACTAACACTACCACCTCATTTCACTAAAGGACACCTAAAAATATTGGGCATTTACAGTGTATCAGATTGTGTTGTGAGACAGCACTTTAAACAGCGTGGTCTGGACATGCTTGTGGAGATATTTAGATAGCAACACCCTTCTCTGTCAACAGAAATGTAAGAACGTAGACCTCAGTAGTGACACGAGGCAGAAGCCCAAAATTTTAGAAGTTCAGAAGTGAAATTACTTAATATTTTATCACTTACAGAATGTGATTCCGTAGTTAACAGAACAATAGTTGAAGTAAATATACACCAACCAAATAATTTATATTTGAAAGTTAAACTATTACTGCCACTAGAAGGAGATTCAAAATTGTTGGTTAAGTTTATAAATAGTACCTACAGATTACAGTAATGGCCCATCAACCACCTTTTAACTGTTTTTATTTTATCCTGCTGATCTAAGCTTATTATAAGCACTTCCACAGTGATTTCTGCAACTATTCAGGAATACAAAACACACAGGAGGATGGTCAACATTGTTGATAAACGAAAGGAAAACAATTTTGTACACACCTGCTTTTATGATACTAGGATCCAATGATTATTTCATGGCATATATTATTAACCAGGAAAAATGCACAAATTCTAATTAAGGGTTGTACCTTTTTTAAAAACAAAAACTGGAGATAATCCATTAAAGCTGTAGGAGCCCTTAGCTAAATGCCCATGACATTTAGAATGACAAGCACTATAATGCTGTTCCATAACTCCATCAGGCTTCTGGACCTGGTAGCAGTAGACACTGTCAGGTAAATTACTGCGCGTACACTGTCTGCTGACACTGAAATAAAAAAATGTGAAAAGGCTAAAATCAGACACATCATGCTGGAAGGCAGAGGAAAGCGAATAAAAATATTCAAGTGCTATAAGCTTTTATATGCTACAAACAGGCCTTCAAATATGGTATCTGTTTTTCAAGTCCTTTCTTTGCATGTATCTCTAGCATTTTTTGCTATTAACAAAGAATCCTGATGGAAGACAGCAAGTGAGAAATTAATCTCTTAATGGTATTAAAAATTGGACCTATCCTAGTACTAGGAAAAAATAAGACCAAAAAAAATGAGGCAAAAACTTGAGCATTGAGAAGGAACCTAGATGTTGAATACAGTCTGAGGAATCATATGTCTTATATAGGAAATATCACATGGGAGCTTAAACATTTATTTTTATCAATATTTGGACATTGCAGGAATGCTCAGAGGTGAGGAGATGCCCACAGCACTAGCTTAAGAGACCAGAAGTCCTTCTCAAAACACACTCTCCCCGACAGAAATCACACACATCAGAAACCAGAAATAATCTTAAAATGATCCAAAATAATAACAAAAACCAAGAGCCCATAAAGCAACTTTAATGTTACATCGACACATACAAACACTGTACCGTTACTCTAAATAGTTCTGCACATCCTAGCTAAAGTTTTAGCCTGATTCATGTGATACTGTTAGTCCAGTGTTATATTCACCCAATTCTAGGACAATCAGTCAATCACACTGATGTCCCTGAAGAGCACAACTGCTATTATAAGTAACATTACACATGTATCTATTATCAAATTAAAGCCTAGATGTTCCAGCACATCTACTACCCACAGCTGAAATACAGCAGTACATAGGCTGGATGTTCTCCGAAGTGTCAGACCATATACCAGACTGTTTGAAGCACTGTTTATATATACACAAGTAATCTCTAGCTGAAGTTTTCCAGTCTTACCAATTCAAATTGAACAGAAAACTCAAGCATCAATGTTAAATAAATTGTTCTAATTTGTAATGCTCTCATGCAAATTGAATTTGAGGACTCAAAAAAAATAATATGTAAAACAGTATTTCTTAAAACTGCACAAATTTTACTCACCTTATCCACTTTAATGATTATCCCAATTATTTCAATGAGTTTACTCATCAAAGTATGGCAAGGAGAATTTGTTTCAATACGTACAACACTTAAAAACTGCTGCAAACGTTGCACTGTCTGGCTCAATTCACCATTGATACCAGCATGTCAGGAATCTGTATCCATTGCTGATTTATGAATGTTTTATTTCTTTCTTTTTAATTTTGTTATCTTAGCAACACTTAAGTGCAGGGGGTAAAAGGGTCTGATGGGACTGCAGGAGAGAAATAAAGCTGATCAGTCAGTTTCATGACGGGAGTATATCCAAGCAATCATGCTTATCAGTCTGAATGGGGCTAATGAAACATCATCTTCAGGTGAACTGTCTTCCTGTATCACCATTTCTGTTACAAATCATTTTGTAACCACAGAGGTAGCCCTCAACACAGCTACTCTACTTGAGAAGTCTGAATATTCAGGGGAAGTAGGAAGAGTTCAATAGTACTAAAACAACCAGGAGCACCTCTCTCTGTGCCCTAGCCATCACCACACATTCTGGAGTAAGAAATGATCATCCTACCTTAATTTGGTGCAGTTATTTGATATCACCCATTTACGAAGCAGAGCTGTTTACATACACATTATCAGTATCCAAAATTCTACCACCAATTCATATCTATTATTTTTCTCACAGAGCAATCAAATACTCTTTTTAAAGTTTGAATTGAAGTTTCAGCCGTTCCACAAATTAACTTGCTACAGCTTACTGGGGTATGGGAGAAGAAACCTCGAGATCAATAACTACAGAATTAGTCCCATTCATCCAAACTATTCAGCTGTAAGACAGTCGACCTCTATGCTTTTGATTTAAGGCAATTTCTCCCCTTTATGACATGATGCATTTTATTTTCTTATTGAATATGATTTTTAAAAATGAAGTATTCATTGTAGAAGTTAAAAGCAAATGGGCAGCAACTGAGCTCTGTATCACAAGTATTAACTTTAATATGAAGAGGCACAAATCGTTTTTTCTGTCATCAGGGGGTCCAAGGATTAAAAAATCAATGTCTGTCCATCCACACAGAAAACAGCTGTTCAGCTAATAAGCCACATTTCCCACTTTTTGCACAAGACTGCAAGACCAAAAAAGCTCTGGCTGTATTGAAATTAGCCCCGCAAGCATTTAAGTCACGGAGGAGTGCTCCCTGCAAAAACAACTCCAAACTTTCTCTCCTAAACCCCACACTTCCCTTATTTCAGGGGCTAAAATTTCATCGAAGGAAAAAGTCTTTTCAGAAAGCCACCACTTCACTTCCATGTGCTTCATGTAGAAGCCATGCCATACTGCAGGTGAAAGCAAACCTAAATGAGCAATTCCCTCTGGCTAAACGTTTGGCCTCTGTTAATCAGCTGCATTTTCCAGGCTTTTACAGACTGTCCCAGACATCCACAGTTACCAATCAGTTCTGCCTGCAATTTCTTGTCCTCTTTCCCAGCACTAAAGTAAGAAGAGTTCTCATTCTAGCCCTTTGCAGGTTATTTCTTCCTATGGGGGTAGCTAAGAAATACTCCTCATAATCAGGGGTATTGTGTTTTTAAATTACAAAGCGCAGCTGCCTTACAGTGAATAGGGGTATGTAACCTCAAACTGCGGTTCTTACGAGGTCACAGTTTAAATCCAGTTATATACAGCAGGATGAGCAAACTTAGCTTTGACTAGCTGCAAAGTGACAGAACCCCCTTATTCGCTTCCTTTTCTCCTTCTCCCCGCTCCTCATCGTAACCAATGACCAAAAAAAAAAAAAAAGCCCCATAAAGAAAGAAACATGCTCTCTTTGCTCCAGTGATCTGTTGTTTGGGGAATCCTATCTGCCCGTGCACAGCCCCTTGACCATCTGGGCCATGAAGGGCCCTCAATCCCAGCCCTGAATGGTAATTGTCTCAGAGAGCACCCTCACAGGCATTTCAGGCAGTGGGGCTTATTAAAATCCTGAAGGGCAGTAATCCCTGAATGCCACTAAAAAGATCTCCAGCTGCTACCGTTTATGAAGTGGGCTTGACAAGAGAGAGAAAAGGAGAGGGAGCTGGGGGGAGGGAGAGAAGGGAAAAGAAGAATTTAGAAGAGGCAAGTTATCCAAACAGGGCCCCCATCAGAAGAATCACGTTTTATCAGCTTAGGCTTTCTTGCCTCAGTTCCCAAAGGTATCTCCACCCCAAACCGCCATTAAGTCTTCCTTTCACTTGTTCGTGAAGGGGTGGGGAAGCAGGGGAACACCTCATGAACATATGCTTACAGAAGATTTAAAATTAGGTAGGAAAGCAAAATGAGGAAGGCATGTGTGGGAGCCAGAAGCAGAACTGAAGTCTGCCTTTTCCCAGCTGGTATGAAGAAAATTCCTAGATGTCAAAGCATTCAAAAACAGTTTTATCTGTATGTGCGTATCTCTCCCTTGTAATTCTGAAAAGGTCTTTTCATCTCATTAGGTTAAGCTCATTAATAAAAATTCAGCAGTTTGCCCACTGCTTCTTCAGAAGGGGTAAAGCAAGTTGAAAGATGCAGGCGGAAGGTTTTTGTGTTGGAGACAATAAGTGGGATGACTTCTTAAATCCTTCTATGTCATCCTCCATTAGGGATAAATAGACACCTTGGCTCAAATTCTTCAAACAAACACTACATTGCTACACTTTATTTTCTATCAGCTTCCATGAAAAGCTTTAACCCTTTCAAAGTGCAGGGATTTTTGTGTGTGTGTTTTATAATTCACCAAGTAGGTGAAAGCTTTCTTTCATTTCAGCAATTATTTAGACAAGCTGTTGAAAATGCATTATTGAACGCCTGGTCAGACAGGCACTTACATAACATGCTCAAAGTATTTTTACAGATGTCAGACCAGAATTTCAGGACCTTTTTTTTTTTTTTCAAAAATGTGACCAGTAAGTGTTAACTCTTATGCGTAAGTGTACATATATGAGTCTGTATCATTTTCTTTATTCTCCATTAAGGCAGAGTGCTAGACCAGATATCACAAAACTTATCTGTTGAAACTTGCATGGATAATTGTAAAACGCGCCCATTTTGATATGCCATGAGGCAGAGTTACTGCAGCTTTTAGCAAGAATCCTCGTGTCAAACCAGTCAGTATCCTGTCTAGGCATTTGCTTTTTAAGGATGATTTGGGCTTGTATCCAACATCCACAGATATTAAATGAGCATTTTAATGTTCTGTTTACAAAAAATTACATAAAACGACGTTGTTTTGAACTTTTAGTTCAGATAAGAGAGTATAAACTAGAATGAACCTTCAGGAACTTGTTCGGTTCATACTTTGCTATGCCTGGTTTGGCTCAGCCGTTCTAATACTTTAGAATAGGATAAGTAATTATGCAAAAGAAAATGCCCATGCATGTTGTGGACTCTATACTATAAAAAAGCAATTTTTAATACGTCAAAAAGAACTTTCATTGATGCATCCTGAATTTTTCTGGCTGTAAAATGCCAATCATACTATTAAACCTGTTATGTTAGATGAAAAATAAGGAAGTAAGGCATATACACAAATACGAAGAATACAGAAAAATAGACGCAAACTGGCTTAGACACAACAGTTTGGTAAGTACTTTTATTTCATTGGTGTAAGTCACAACCGGTTTTTCTAATAGGAATATGAAATATACATACATGATATATACACATATCCTCAGTGTAAGCAAAAGCAGCGACTCCAGTAATCCTTCACAAGAATAATTGTATCATATCATAATAAAAATATACACCTGTATATTGGCCTGAATTTCATGTCCTAAATTATCCTCTCATTACAATTAAAATATAGCAATGAAAACCAGTATTGTATTGTCAAGAAATAAAATCACGCAGCCAAATTACAGTACCATTGTTTGGTATTGTTTCTGACTAATCAAGTCAAGTTTAGTTCCACTAAACCTCAATTTTTACATTTCTCATTAGTTAAAAATTAACA
>VZSC01009023.1:55628-76769 GCA_013398225.1 Steatornis caripensis | reverse complement strand
AACAAGTCAGAGCAGAATCTGGTTAACAGACAATTACAGAAGCACATAAAACTCAACCCCTTTCCGAATCCAANGCCTGGTTTGGCTCAGCCGTTCTAATACTTTAGAATAGGATAAGTAATTATGCAAAAGAAAATGCCCATGCATGTTGTGGACTCTATACTATAAAAAAGCAATTTTTAATACGTCAAAAAGAACTTTCATTGATGCATCCTGAATTTTTCTGGCTGTAAAATGCCAATCATACTATTAAACCTGTTATGTTAGATGAAAAATAAGGAAGTAAGGCATATACACAAATACGAAGAATACAGAAAAATAGACGCAAACTGGCTTAGACACAACAGTTTGGTAAGTACTTTTATTTCATTGGTGTGAGTCACAACCGGTTTTTCTAATAGGAATATGAAATAACACGGAAGCAAAGACACATACACTGTGTTCAGTTAGGAGGTTGTGTACATCCCCAATTAATCTACCTAAAGCAGCAAACTGGCTGGGCGCAAACCATGTGCTCTAGGGGAACAGCTCTTTATCATGTTTTGTGATTTCAATTAATTCACTGAAAGGCCACGCTGCCATAGCAAACGGAATATACCAATCAAACCGGCAAACTGATTACAGTGAAGCTGAACTGAAAATCAGTACCTGCACAGATGATGAGTTTTTCTTCCCTTTGTTCTCAAGCAGGTCTTTTTCAATGTGAAAGGTGTAAACCGTTAGCAGTGTAACTGCCAGTGTAGGCAGTGTAACTCTATGTTGCCACCTGCCCCCCGCATCCATTCCTTCAGTCTTCATGGAGGCATGCATAACAAGTCTTCATATGATTTTGTTTTGTTCTTTGCAGACTGCTAATGTAAAATAAAACACTCTTCCCATGAAAAGTGTTGGAGGAATTTAACTCCTCCCAGCTATTACAACATTTTAATTCTTGAAGTTCTTTTAAGAAAACACTGGCAGAATTATATTAAAAAAACCCAAAACATTGCAATAAACCCATTCAGTTTTGGGATAGTATTTGTCCATCATAAAATGCTGTTACTATAAAACAGGAAAGATAGAGGTGGAACTTCTAAGGAAAACAGTGGGCACGACTGCATATGGAGGAGAGTATTTGGCATTAATACGGTACAATTATCACTCTCATCTGAAATTCAGATAAATGTTTACAGAATAAAAGAATTTTGAAAGTTTCAAGGAAACACATGCAACTCAGTGCACAGCAGTAAGTACCAACTACTACCTGTTTTTCAAACTAGCTTCTGCTAAAATGGCGAAACAGCCGGTTAGAACGTCAGAGTACAAAATAAAGCTGCATTATGGAGCTGTCAGGCAAGTGTAGCATTACAGAGACAAAAAAAAGTTAAGACCACACTTCTACCAAGACTTAGAAGCTTTCTAAAAAATCATGGTCACTGTTGAAATATCAGCTACAGTAGTGAAGGAACACAATTTGGGGTTTTTTTTAGCATGAGACTGAATTTACACTACAATTACACTACAATTATTGATTGTACATTACAGTTTTGATTGGCCTTTTCTTTTTAATAAAGGCCACTCAAATTCATAAATGAGTGTCACTTAGAACAGTTGATTTGGCAACTACAAAAAAACAACTCTACACTAAATTTTAGAAGAGAGACAATTTGTACAATAATACGTTGTTTTCCAGTCTGAACAATAAACCCTTCCAAAATGCTGGCATTCTGTGCTAGCTCACATACACATGCTCTAAGGTTAAAATAAAAATCTTATGGCTAATGTAACAGAGAAGTATTCCAATTGTTGCAGAAGCAGCAACTCTGCATTGTCCTGTCTCTAAAATATCAATCATAATACTAAAATTGTTGGGTTAGGTGGAAGGGTGGCAGACGCACAAATGAGAAGGATAAAAGGGAAAGGGAAGAAAATGGGAGGGGAGGGCAGGGGAGAGGAGACAGGTGAGGAGAGGAAGAGAAGAGAAAAAAGAGAAAAGAGCAAAAAGAGAAAAGAGAAAATGGGGGGAAGCGAGTAGGGGAGAGAAGAGGGAGGGGAAGAGAGAGGAGAGGCCTAGATAAGATTCTGGTTACTTTTTTTCTTATACCGACTTTATTGGAAGTCACTTTGCATTCGAGGCACACACAAAAATGCTTCCTAATGATGTTTAACTTTTTCAAGTTGGTGTTTGTCATGCAGTGGTTTTCAGTAAAATATATTTTCCAGCTGTTGGTTTAAACTCCAAGACAGAAGAAAACATAAGTAATGTTTAAAATTGGAAAACTAACAAGATGTAAATCTGTTATGTGTTTAAAATACTAGTTCAAAGGAAAACAGATTCGCTGCAGAAAAAAAATCATAAGCCTTCCTCTTCTGTATCACAACTGTAAATGCCTCAACTATGCATTTCTGACTTCAGAACAGACAAAGGAACTCGAACAGGATGTGGCAATCAACATACAATATTTATATAGAGTATTCTTCTCATTAGCGGAAAAAAAAGGGGGAAAAATGTTTGCTGTGAGGGGAATCTTCTTCAACCTAACAGATTTTATATTCACACCAAATCGGCTGCTCTCTAGTGAAATGAAAATCCTGGTTAACTAAAATTCAATCACATTGCTCCACAGCAATTTATAATAATGCATTACCTGCTAAAAGTAATTTTTTCTGGCTTTGAAACAGTACTGCTTTCTATATACTTGAAAAACAATACTCTTGCTAGCTTTAAGTCACTGTACTTGAAGTTTCTTATCAACAGTATATTCATATTTTGGGTAATTCCCATCCTTGTTTCAACGTCTCCTATCCCACCCCTGAAGACTGGGTTTCTTTCTGCTGTAGTGCTGCTAGAGCGTGGAAGCAAAGCACAGTGCAAACTCGTTATCAGCACCATGTCAAGCACTTCTCCTTCCCAGATAAAGGACCAGTGCAGAAACAAAACAATCCTACTCCCATCTGAGGAGAGTAAACAGAATTTGCTTTTATGCAGCTCCTTTCATATTCAAAATATCCCACAATGCTTTACAACAATGGGATAGATACACTGTTACTTCTGTAATCTTAAAGGCAGGGGGCAAGGCTTTGTCTTGCAAGTAGAAAGAAAAGGAGGTCATGGGTCCTTTAAGTTTCCTTATATCATCTAGACTGAAGGACAGGAGGAATGGAGAACATAACCGAGACAAAATAGAATGGGATGAGGACAGCTGACCATTGTGAAATGTGCGAGACATCTCTCTCATCACATGTAAGGAGCACCTATCTAAAGGCGAAAATGAACCAGCAGGGAAGAATTTTTTTGAGACTAGCAGCAGGTACAATGCTAATCACATTTTTCTTTGAAGGCTTTTCTTGGGCGGGAAGGGAAGGAGGGAGCTAGAAAGCCTGGTGAGATGAGTTTCACTTTCATCACAGCAAGCCAGGGATCTAGTCAGAAATTCAGCTACGAACAGATGAGACAGTTCCCCATCTCACTTGAGAGCAGGGGTCTATCACCCGCCTAGCACTGGCTGGCAGAAGCTTCTCCAACAAGGATGGACTGGACAAGGAAAGCACAACAATCTTCACTCTGTGTTTTATTTGCCAAGCTGTGCTCCCAAATGAATTAATAAAAAGCGGTGACCTAATTAAACTACATTCTCTGCATCTTGCCCTTCTTCTGCACATCCAAGACAACAGCTAAATGGAACAGAACAGCAGTGGTTAAACTCTCCAAAATACTTCATCCATTGCTGCTCTGATTAGAGCCTCAAACAGTGTGGGAGAGAGTTGCCCAAGAATCCACCTTCATTGCCTAGTTGTTCACAAAGGACAGCAGAATCTTTGGCAGAATCCATTCCCTGAAGTGAAAGGTTGGTAACCCTTCTCCACATCCTACCTAAATGATGCTAAGGCTACATTCATCTAGCACCTCACACAGAAACAGGCTGGATGGTGTTGGACACTCTACTTCTGCCTACTTCTACAAAACTTTATGCAAGACACAGCACGTCCTTGCCCCTTTTTTATTGGGGGCTTCCCTTTCCTCTGCACTGAGCACTTATGCCTTCAGTTGTGTTCACTCTTTAATTTCCCCAACTGCCTTTCTTCTTCTCCTAACACATGCATACTTAAGCCTTGGCTGTGGAGTGGTGACTGAGAAGAAACAATAGGAGCCTTTCAAGCCTTCAGAGTGAGCTTTGAGCAAGGCTCAGCTCAGAGACTCAGTCAATATTTACTGCAGTTTGAAGCCACTGTTTCATGGCTCCTTCCAAGCGGAATGGACTAGTCAGGAACCCCAAGACCTTACCCAATTTTATTCCAACAAGGTAAAAATAAGGGGATAAACAGATTAAAACCAAAAATACTTTTTCTTGGAAATACTCATGGCCACAGAACAAAAAGAAAAAAGGTAAAGGGAAGTGGGACAGGAAAGGTATACAGGACACTGAACAACACTACAACTTATGCTTGAAGAGTAATCAGCCACTTATAATTAAGAAAATAATTTTCCCTAAAGCTGATTAGCAGTTTGAAAATCACACACCAGACAGCTACTATATGCAAATCCCTTTAAAGTGACCTAAGCAAACAAAGTATGCAAAGAAACCTACCTCATCAACTATCTAAAACTCTCATTCTCTTTGCAGCATCTAGGTCACAGCATGACCACAGATTAGAGCATGGCCATACATTATAGCAATGCACCTTTTTGCACAGATAAAACCTCCTGATGTTTAAAAACAGTAAGTAAAAAACATGCTTTCATCTTAGAACACTTCAGAGAAAGGGTTAAGAATTGACATTTTCCGTATGTCAGATGTAATTACTTGTCCCAAAAAAGGCATGACTTCATACCTAATGGAAGTACAATTAAATGTTTTTAAATAAGCACTTTTCTAAGTAAAATCTCAGGATTGTTTTTTTCTTTTTGCATTGCAATCACGCTTCTATAGAAGTATTAATCTATTTCCAGAAGCTTGCAGAATTGCAGCAAACCCAACAAAATCAAAAGAAGCATCCTGGCAGAAAACTGAGGTTGTCATTTGTAGAATCTCCCTCCCTTCTTCTTCAGCTTCTTCTCTTACTCCCCATAACCATCCACATTACACAAAAAAACCTCCCAAAACCACGTTTCTGACAGTGAAGCACAACTGGATTGACAATCATCATTTACCTGTTCAAACTGAAAAGCAGCTGTATGATTTTTTGTTTAGAGTGGTTGGAGTCCTGTCTGAACATGCTTTCTCATGTTAAGACTCCACTGAAAGTTCTGAATCAAAGAGTCTGACAAGCCACTGTTAAAACAGGAAAAATTACAGCCTTAGCTTCAGATGTGTCAGGATCTTTTGAAAAACACATTTTATGTCAGCCCTGGTGTTAAAGGGCATGCAACAGCAGAACAGATGCACCCTCCCACGTCGCGTGTTCAATTTGCAGATGCATGGAGATTTGGTTGCATGAGTTGCTTTATTTGAGAATGTAGCATTATTGTCATGGCATTTGTTTGAATTTTAAAATTTGATAGCATCAGATGGGATTCCCAGCCGTGTTCCATTCCAATCCTCTCACTCCAAGGGAATGTAGGAAAGCTTATAACCACCAAAAGATAGGTAGAAAAAACCAGTACAATTAAAGGAAGACATAAACACATCTGCAACAGAGGTTAAGACTCCTGAGTAACTGCGAAATGCTTGTTTCCAAAACAGTGTTCAAAAGAATAAAGTTATGAGGCTTCCCAGCCGTAAGGAAGTAAATGCAGGCTCCTTTATACCAAAATCAGTTTGTAACAAATTTCTCTTACTCATCTTTTATATTACCTTCTCCTAATCCCATACGCAGGGTAAGAATCTCAATCGATATATGCATAAATAAGGTTTAATATATACAAAATAAATATGTAACTATCCCTGAAATGGTGGCTAAGATGGAACCAAAGTTTTGAAGACGAAAAAACATTAATTAAACAACAACTGAAATAAAAGTAAAACAGGCTTTGTAGAAGTGGTAAATGAAAACACACGGTATATCTTTTTAAAGAGATTTAATCGTGTTCTATTTTTAAAAATATCTTCGCATTACTAATAATGCTTTTGAAATTTGGAGAGTAATAAAAGAGAATGAAACACAGTGAAGTGCTGCCTGACTGAACAGTTGATCCTTACTTCATTCTGTTCTATTACTGCAACTTAAAAAATTAAAATAACATCCCCAATGATTCAGTGAACTCAATGGGAATTTCATGCAAACATAGCACAGCATCTGGTCAGAGTATGTTAACACACTATTTCTGTCAGATAAATACTGCAGAATGCTACTTACAGTCTATTCCTGATCACTTATTATGGAACAGTGCAGAAAAAGGTAATTAGCAATCCCGTATTATCATAAACCAGGATACTCCATATTACTCAGATAATTTCTCAACTGGCAAGCCATATTTGTATGAACACTACTCTTGCTTCTGATACATTATTTAAATAAGAATATTACTACAGTGAGGTGGACCAGAGTAAGTAGAGACCTGGAATGATTCTCTCTAAAACCTGTGAATTCATCTTAAAAAAAATTATTTCTTTTCCTTCTCAAAGGTAGGAATGCTTCTCCTACCAAAACCATCAAGAATACTATTCCTAACTGGAATCACAGGTAACAGCACTAATCTCTAGTACATTTAACCAAAAACCAGAGAACTTTGTCACCTGGGTACATTACCATACTTTTGAGCCCAAGCACTACCAAGACTTGCTTTGTGTCTGACATTTTCATTACAGTGCAGAAAGCAGAGGACATTTTGTCTTCAGGGTAGAGCTGAATATGAAAGAAAACAGATAATTCCAGAAGATTGGGTTAAACCTACCTGATACTAATTCTAATCTAAAAACCAAGTCTTGTAGGCATCCACTGTGCTAGTCTTATGAAGAAAACAACCACACAAAGAAGATGCAATCATTCCTCTGTCATACGTAAGAAAAACCAGTACAGAAATCCTAATTGGGCACTGCAACAGTCTGATTTACTCACAGAAGTTACAAAGGCAAAAGTGCTTTCATCAGTAATAATATGTTACCTCCAAACTCCACACCTAAAATAAAGTGCTTATGAAACTCTTCCAAAGGCTTTGTTCTGAAGAAGGCCATTATATCAGCACTAAATCAAGACAGCTAGTATGAAAAATGGAAAACGGAGATTTCTTTTTACAGTAAGCTATAAAACGTAGTTCAGTCAGAGACAGGGTCTGAAAAAGTAATATTAAAGTGATGCTGTAAATCATTAAAAAAACCTCTTTTTTTTTAAAGCTATCATCCTTCAGACTAGAAACAGCGAATATGGAGATTTTCTTCATAAAGTGTTCTTCACAAGTAAGTTCTATACAATTGACACATAGAGAAAGGGTTTTCTTGGCATTTATTGAATGCAGTGATAGCCACAATACAATGAGAAGCAAGTATGATCTACCTCTCTAATTAATTTTCCTTCTTCACCCACACTGTCACTTGTTATGATAATGTGAATCTTAACCTTAATGAGAAATTTCATACCACCTTGATTAAAGATACTGCAAATAACAACACTTCTTACTTTGTTTCTGTTTTAATAAAGAATCTCTTTATACTCTCAAAACCGTCAACAAATGTATGGAACTTCTGCTACTGAAGTTCCTATCTACAATACAACTTTTGCATCAAGTGTTAAGAGATTGATTTATATTTCATGTTTTTAAGTGAGGATTATTCTATTAAGTGTGTTACAAAATGATCGGGTTCCGCGCAGGAAGTGTTCCTATTATTTTTGTAAAAGTAGTTTGTCTGAGGACTGTTTTAAGATGTAAGTTCTTCAATAAAATTTTGTATGCTTTCCATTGCAACACTTGCGCACTCAACTTAAAAAGCTGTTAAACATTCACAGGACATTTTTGACATATATTTAAAAAATCAACTTCACAGAAAATTTCAAAGATTTCTGAGAACCTTGCAGGCAACTTACTACAAATACATACAAGTAACATTAAATTGGGCACCATGTCTTGCAACTGGATCTACCAACACAGACTACAAAACATGACCAAACTTCAAGCGTATACACAATGGATACAACTTAAAAATTAGAACTTGATTTTTTTGTGAGACTTGATTTTAAGAAAAAGAGGTTTATTTCATCCACATCTGCCTTCTCAAATTAAACATGTGCCACATTTCCTGAAAGATGTGTCTTCCTCTCATAACGCTGCATCTCAATAGCCACTAGACATCAGCAAGTTCACTCGAAATAAAGAAAAATTTAATACTTGGTACTCCATTAAATAAAATTGCTTCAAGAAAAATCACTGTCTCATTCTCCCAGCAGCCTCAAAACACAATGACATGCCACATGACAAGAATCCCTGCTCACTGTTTTTGGTAAGAAGGTAATGAATTACATGGTATATATACCAAAGAGTTTACATTTGCAAGAAGAAGCAACATTCTCCAGCAAAACAGGGACTTCTGTTTTGTAGAAGACTGTTGCTCTGTTTTCTAGAAAACAGAGACCTCTCTCAGTGTTTTAATTATTTCAGTGAGGAAACAATTCTATCCTGTTTGGGCATTCACAAGATCCATCTGGTCTTTAAGGTATATCTTATCTAGAAGAGAGCAGTATATTGCACATAGTGCTTTGGAAAATACATATCTGTATCCCAGTGGTGTACTACTATATCTGATTCATTTACCTTCGTGATCTTAATGGGGGTTTTTTTGGCACGTGTACACGGCATTCAACACCTCAGAGTTTCACTAATGCCTATCTGCTAATCACGTACAATAAGCCAATTCTCGCTTTTAAAACTGGGGACAGCAAAGCAACTACTCACTCCACTAGGTTCACTTTTACCCGCTTCGACCTCCCAAAGGTGAAGGTCCCAAGCCTACAACAACTGTTCAAAAAATATCAGTGTAGAACTTATTTGGACCCAATCAGACAAATACCCACAGGGATATAAAGTCCCGTGCAGCTGTGCCCTCCCACTCGATTTGATTCATGCAGATTGTGTGGCCTCACAAAAATTGACAAGCCTAACTACTGAAACTCTTATTCATGAACTACACCATAAAATCAGCAATACAGGATCTAAATCATCTCCCATCCAAAGCAGTAGGAGAATTTTTTTACTTCAATAGAGTTGGCTCTGAACGCTGCCAAAAATACTGCAATAAAAAAGCATACGAATAAGGTGTATTAAAAACAAACAAACAAAAGGCCAGCATTAGATCCTCTACTATCTATTGAGACATACAATTCAAATAGACTGACTTCCATCCCTCATTAGTACCCATTAGCTCCTACCAACTTCAGCAACTTTTAAAAACCAGGATATTTATTTAAACTACTTTTCTTAATCAGCTTTAGGGACCATTTTCTGAAAGGTATATAAGTACCTAAGGGTGTAAAAAAGCAGAAATAAAATCTAACAGTTAGGCACACCAAGCAGTCTCAAAAATCCCACATGGCTCCTGTCTGCAAGTCTAGGTACCCAAACATATTCAAAATTCTGGTCTGAGGATCTATTCTTTTTTAAATCAGTGGGCTACAAAACCTGCTTAAATAAATTACTTGTTCTACAGGATAAAAAAAAAAGTTATTAGTAAGTATTAGTGTGAAGCCACAACTTCATTCTTTCATTGTCTTTAAGGACAGCATTCAAGATAATTCACTCCGCAATTATGCACTTACACTTGCATTTGGAAATATTTGTGCATTGATAAATAGAACTGGGACACATTTAACCAAACCCACTACTGCAGTACTTCAAAATCTTAACCTGATTTTGCTGAAGACAACCTGCACGACATGGGCTGAAAACAGAAAAAAGGTGAAGATGCAAACTAGCTGCTTTCATTCAGCTTTTTTTTTTTTACCCAGTTCACTATGCAGGACACAAGCAAAAGCATACAACGGGTAAGATGATTTGAACCCACTTAATAAATGCAGGCAAATACCAGGTTTGATCGCAGCAATTTTATTGGAAAGCTCAGAAAGTGTGCAAGACAGAAAGAAAGAGAGAAAGGCAAAAGTGACTGAAATGGAAAGGAAAAAGTCTATGCAACTTAGGCATAAGTGAAGGGAAAAATACAACCCTAGAATTAAGATCTTTTGAATGCAGGAATAATAAACTTCCAAGTAAATGTCACTTCACTACGACTGAGTTTCCCCAATTGGGTATTGTATATATATAATTTTATATATATAATTATTAGGCACACACTTTCCATGTTCTTTCCCCCCCAAAGCAGAGCTGACAATGGTGACAGCAGAGTGTGTAATTAGTTTTTATTGTTCCCCTGACAGCCATAGCTCTGCAAGGACCCCTTGCCTTTTCCATTGTAAATGTTATGGAAAAATACACTAATGACAGGCATTTAATTATGGGCACAGCGACCATGATGGGAGCTGTGCCAAAAGTGATTGGCAGCTTTGGATACCAGATATTCACAGCAATGGTTCTATTTCTCCCATACCTTGTAGCTCAGATTAGTGAACATACACTGAGTTTTTTAAAATATATTTTCTAAAGCTTTTATTATTGTCTATAGGTATTATGATTAGTGACCATCACCTTAAAAACAGACAGAAAAATATAGACAAACTGGTAATTATTTTTGTTCAAAAGTAGCATGTGGTTTTTTGAAAGAGGTCTATCCACGGACAATGCCATCAACATAAAAGAAATCCCCACCAACTCTGGTACATAGTAGACTGGCATTTTTTTTTTTTTAAATTGTACACAGCTACAAACAAAATTATGTTATGCCCCCTTTACATATCTTTATTTCATATTTACAATAAACTGTCCCACTTTCAACTGTAGTTGCTGAGGTGCTTTTTCGCCTGATTAATTAGCAACTGGAAGACACGCTTTTTGGCAGCTTTTGTATCCCTATTATTTCTTCTGGTTTGGCACAAAAACTCCCTTTTGGGAGCACCGATATTTGTACTGTACCCCGCTTAGTGATGGATCACTAATTTTTAATAAACTAAGCCCCAAGAGAACTGCAAAAAGGTGTGTAAGTGTATCGGAGCAATAATTGTAAACAAATAATAGTAATTAAAATTAAAAGGTAGAGGCTGGGGGATAGAGCTGTTGCAGTACATAAAATACTAGGTCTTTTCCAGACTATGTATGGAGAGCCTATCCAGGAGATCACATGTAGTCTGAAGACAGGGGTCTGAATTGGCTTTTAACTACTAGATCCAAATCTCTGCCTTTATATTTAAAAGCTTTAAAAAAGCCCTAGCTAATGCGGATGCGCATTTTCCTAGAAGAACACTGTATTTGAATGTCCCTTCACTGTTTCTCATCCCTCCCCCACCACCAGATGAATGAAATTACTCTGTGAAGCAGATCTCTATGAAGAATGACCACACAATTCTGGACCAAATGGTTCTAAGTGTATGTAGCAGTCACAAATCTCTGGCTAAGCCGAACAAAGCAACATTATTCCAAAGTGGTAAGTTTGGGAATATAAAAGTGAAGCTGTCTGGCTCTAAAGTGGTAACTTGCAAATAGCTGCAGAATCAATGTTGGCTGTCCATCCCCCATCCAGCTGGCTCTCATATCAGTAACTTCAAAAACACAGTTTGCCATTATGGTGGCTTAAGGCATTTTATGTGCCAGTGCAATGACCATGCTGTGTGTGCATGTCAGAAGGTCAATACTTTCAAATTCCAGCGTCTCTCTTTATTTCCTTCTTTTCTGGAAACAATAGAAAAGAGAGCAGGATTGATAGCTCCTACTTTGTTAACTTCTGCTCACCGAACACCCTGCCTGTATGAACACATAACTATTTTTTAAAAATCTGATTAGACATCAACTAAAGTAAAAAAAAAAAAACAAAAACAAAACAACAGCAACAAACCAATGCTGCCGTTTTCCTGCTCATTAAACACATTAGCAAATTTCTTTGCAACAACTTTTAACAATTCCAGGGGACGCAACATCATTAAAGCTGCTAGCGGTCCTTATCTAACACTGATGAACGAGCACCGCACGCTGATAACTGTGCTACAAAGACCATCATCAAATTTACCAGTAAGTAAAGAAAAATACTTTTTTCTGTCTCCTCACAAAAAATAAATCGTATTTTATTTACACAGCACTACCAAAACAACAAAATATTGGACATGGAGATTTGGTATTTGTTTCATTCTGACGAAAATATTTACAATGTATTCAGCTCCAGTTTCAAAGGCACAGACTGAGATAAGATACCCAAATTTATTTACAAAATTAAAACAAATGTGAAGTAAAAATTAAAATAAAAATTCCTATGTATAGTACTCACATTATAATACAAAATAATATCTATTTAATAGCAATTCCTTGTGTGATAATGTCATTTGAATGTCTGTAGAGAGAAGAAATTTCATCTGAACTGTAATATGAATATGAAAAATACTACTTTGAAGTTCACAAAAGCAAAAAGCTGGTACTTCATTGCTACCCACTATGGAAAGGCCGCAGTGCTCAACTACTACTGATGAGCAACTCACAATGTGAATATGCCCGCACTGGCCAGCATCCACTCCCAAGCAAAAAAATGAAATAATTTCAGGAAGGAAAATTTGTCTTATTTTAATAAATAATTTCAATGTTACACAGCAAACAGTAATTATGGCACAAAATACATTATGTCAAAATACGCATCGTTTTAAATGTCAGGAGGCCAGATTTTATCTTAAGAATACAGGAAGATATTATAGGAGAGGATGATCAGAGTCAAAGCGGATGGATCTCCTACTCCTTTTTCTTGCCTCACCAGATGATTCAATTCACAAGCAAATAATTCCTTATCTGCACTCCATCCCCATTTCATTACTGTCATCAAAAACTAAAAATGGTGCCTATCAAATAGGATGGTCCTTCAGAAGTCTGATGAAAAAAACCAAAAAGAAAAGTTACTCAGTAAACATGAAGGGGTTTTTTTTATTGCAGGTGTACTGTTGAACAGTTTCTCATTAGATTAATATACTGATTTAATGACGGAAAAGAAAATGAACAAAGTGAAAATTAACTAATAGTGTACAGGTTTTGTCAGTCTAAAATTTTTTTTCTACACCATATATCAGCATGGAGAGGTGAATTCTTCTACCAGATTATAATGCAAGTGACAATAAGAATTGTAATTTTCAAGACTTCTCGAGTAAAAACTGCCAAACTGAAGAATTTGCTATAAATTGGTATTAGCAATTCAAGTAGATCTTGCTAATTAACAGGACTCTTGTATATCTTTCTTGTTAGCTGATTTTTCTTTTGACAGCATTTTTACTGGTCATACATTTAAACAGAAAAAGGGCCGTAAAACACCTAGCATACCAGTAACAGAACATGGGCATTAAACAATTCTCTATATTTTGCAGCAGGCAAAAATAAACAAACTCTTTTTTTCATAAATTAGGATTTAACAACATATTTTCATTAACTTGTCAACAGTAAAATGTGAAGGAAGTTTCCTCAGAGGGAAAAAAAAATTAGGGAGGGAGGAGCAGTATTTTTCTTTTATTGGAAACCTTGCCATTCTACAGAAGCAAAATAGAATCCCAAACCTCACAGACAGCACCCTTTTTCAACTTATTTTCAAATACTTGATTTTAACACTAATTATTTTTAAAAATGTGTGGAAGTGGGAACTGTGGTTTTGTAACATAAGGATCTATGCTCAGTTTCTTAAAAAAAGGGATTTCATCTATACATGTTTGCACACTACAAAATAATACCCGCCATTTCAAACGAGCTCAACTATAATCTAGCCTGTAGAGACTACAATGAATAGGGAGAATGCAAATATGCAAGGAAGACTTCTAATGCATGAAGGATTCTATTCTTCCTTTCAGCTATGCTGAAGTACATTACAGTAGGGCTTACTCACAATAACTGTAATACCACTAGAAAGCAGTTTCAATAACATGTCTGTTTATTTTAAACCAAACGTTTCCATTTCATTATGTTGGTGTGCTGCTGACTGACTAAATTTTAAAGCACAAGTGCCACAAAAACTTAGAACGGGGCTCTTCATTCTCAACAGTGAATTACACCATTCAGAAACACTGGAAGATTAGATGAATCACGAGACTATGGACATTTTTAAAAAAACAATGCTCAGAACTGGATAGCAGACCAAAGAGTGGAAGAAAATCCCAATTCCAAAATACTTCCAACGGCATTAAAAAAAATTTCAAAAACAGTAAGCCAAAGCAGGAGAGGTACATCTCACAGCTATGGACAAACCACTGTCTACTCTTGCTTTCTCCAGGAAAGGCTGCATCTTGGTTAGCATCTTCCCCAAGGTAATCCAAATGACCAGCCTTCTCTGGGCACATTTTTAAAGTCTAGTGTTTTGACAATTCAGTAACTCTGCCCAGTAACCGATCGGTTTAGGAGGAAGCAGTAACAAGGTACTCTAATAAGCCTAGAGAGTTCTCAAAGCATATCCTGTGATCTTCTCTATCTCATTTTATGTTTGTGTGCCTGAGTGCTTGCTTATCTACCTGACCACCTACTAACCCGATGACTACTAGTGTTCGAAGAAACAGCACAATGGAAAGATGGCCAAGGACTAAACCACAGATTCTACAAATTTTTTTTAATTATTAATTTTAAAAAAGAAGATCTTAGCTGGAAGATGAGACCTGGGAATTAGTTTGTAAAGCTATTCATTTTCTAAACATTAAAGAGTTTATAAATTACAAAATTTCATTTTCAGAATTTTTTTCTCACAAAACATTCATGATTTACTCTACACCAGAACACCTTCTAATGACACACTTCAATGCATACATATGTATATCTATGCATATATATATACATAAGTATACATATATTGACATGCATACACATTCGCATACAAATGTATATATGTTACATATGCTCCATATGAGTGCAAAGACCGTGACTCCTGAAGGACTAATTGCATTCATTCAATTTTCTCAGCCCAGCATGAAGCTGGTAGATTGCTGGGATCATAGCAACAGCGGAGAGAAAGGAAGGCTCATCTTTATCTGTCCCTCTCCGAAAGGATATAGGGCTAGCAGAAGGAATGCAGTGAAGTGTCTTCACTATGTGCAGACACATTTAAAGGTAAGATTTAATAAGAAGCATTTCATGAAGATCATGTACCACTTAACAAAGTGCCTTTCAGATGAAGGTGGAAGCCAGTGAAACTATTGTTCTTTGTGTAGTTTTTCCATAGAATGTTTCAAACTGCTTCAAAATCTTACCTTAAAAACAAACACCAACATTGTTTTGGAGACACAAGGTGTTAGTAAAAGAATTAAAAGCACAGAAAATAGGTGTAAAGAATTGAAGGCTCTACTACTGATCTTTTAAGTACAAGAAATCAGTCAGAGATTTCTTCAGCTCTCAGAGCAAGCTGCTGGATAAAATGCTCTCAAAATACAAGCTGTGATGTTTCAAAACCGTTATATATATATATATATATATATATATATATATATATATATATATATGTGCATGTGTAACCCAAGTACTTAATCTCTTCTGCTTCCCTTGGCATATAAAAAATTATATGAATTACCAAAACCAAAGGAAATGGCTTGATTTTGCCTCTCTTCACCCCGAACTTCTTAGTTGTTCTTAACACACATAACTGCTTTCTTCCTATTCCAACCATTTCTGCACGTTTTCCCTAATCACTGCACATAGGCAGAACTATTTCTAGATGGAAAACAAACAAGCCAAATCAAACAAAAAACCAGCTACATGACTTCAGCATATACAACCAACATGCCAAGGTGAAATCTGCAAACATATATAAACGGATGGTAGGGATACTCAGACATCCATCCAGCCGACCCGCATACGCCCAAGAAATGCCAGACGTGCATGAGCAGCCACCGTCAGAGCTTTACAAAAAAAGTCTATGCATTTGGCTGGTTCAGGAAAGCACTTAAGCACACATCCATTCATCCACACAACTAATCAAAATTCACCTGAGTTTCCAGGCCATGATATTCTAGTCCATGCACAGAATTTTTGTAAGCATCCACTCATTTTTCTGTTCATAGCTCCCAAGTGTCTATCTTAAAAAAAAAAAAACCTCTAGCAATACTGATCAGATTGTGGTATCCAGCTTAATTATGGGAACTCGCCAGTTGAAGTTTTAACGATTTTTCAGTATCTAAATTCTCTTAACTACCATCTGATTTCTTGATTTTATTATCCACATAAACACACAAAGACAAAATGTATCAGCAACTTACGTCTTTCTAATAATTCTCTTGTGGATGTAACTTTATACACAATTTTCTTGTGTAAGATACAGCCAAATCCAGCAACATTCCTAATAAAAAATACTTGCTTTCACGAAACTACCAAGGTTTGGCCTCTATATATGACCAGAAACTAGACTTGAAATGCAAGTATTTGTAACCACCTTGAAACTAGTAACAATTTATGAAGCTACATAACCTGCCACTGAAACAATTTATAGGGAAATACCTAAATATAAACCACTATATTGAAGCACAATCCTTCAAGGAGAAAAATGTAGCAATAATTACCACAAGTAGTTCAGCCTGAACTCTGACAAAGGCAGTAGCAAGCACTAAGCAAGTAGACTGCTTCAAAATTTGGCCCAGTCACATGACATTTTGGCTGAATTCTAATTACAAGTAATCAGGATTAAATGAATATGCCCCATTACCAAACAAACTCCTCAAACTATTTAAAGTGTTGGATTCAGAATAATATTATTTGAGAGTATTTTGTTTTCCCATATAAGAACACATATGCTGAAAGGCTAATGCACTTTAAGGTGATAATTAGAATTTATGTACACTTAGTTCTAAGCCTACGTGAATAACAAAAATACCAGAACACATTTTCAAGCTTACTTGAAGATTAATTTCCAATCCATGAAAAAATTGGATTAAGAAAAGTTATTTTATTATACTTTGAAAACTTAATAGTTAAACATATTCTCATCTGGAATTGGACTACAGCATTTATGGTAATTTGTGTACGTCGATAATTAAACACATAACAAAAATAAGGCACAGGAATACTTAAAACATTTCTAAGAACAGACTTAGGCTCTGTAATACTATACAACTTTGTTACTCATACATGCCAACAATAATGAACATAGAAAAGTTTTTAATTGTTCTAGTGGAACTTTGGCAACTAACCAAGAAATGTACTATGAACTTTGCTAATACTCTTAGGATTTTTTATTTACCAAAATATTGTTCACACCAGAAGCACTTAACAATTGGGCCACTCACTGATTTACTGATATGTCTTTTAACAAGGATGAGATCTTTATGTATTTCAATATCTTGCTGGATTTTCATACTAAAAACCTAAATATCATTGTATCTGAGGGAAATATAATCATCATTAAATTCTTTAAAGTTTTGATGAAACCTTAAATGAGATCGCCTTTAATCACTATCAAAATGATCAACACTTCATTTTTAAAGTGTATTAATTAGTTCTACAGCATTTTGTTAATTCTGAATAAAAGAAGTAAGCTAAAGCACAATGGTTGCATTTGTGTTTAAAGAATGACAGTATATTTTGTCTTCCAATTTCAGATGGTTATCACCAAGTAAGGATCTCTCTCTGTATAAAAAAGTTTGTTCATCTCCCGAGTTTGTCTCTGGAAGCAGACAAATCACTGCGAAGTTATTCCTGCAACTTCATTAACTGCTCTAAAAATTTTGATAACCAAAGTGAATTTTGCCTTCAGCTTAGATTCTGACAAAATGAATTCAAACCAGACACGTTTTCTTTTCTTTGGGTCTCTTATACCTACCGATCAAGTGTTTGCCTGTTTTTCCTATAATGATCGTGTAACTTGGGAAGCACACAAAAACTGGCACACTGTATAAAACAAAGGAGAAATACGTCTGTGCCCTGCTCCTTGTCGTATTTTTAACTCATGGATAAACGTGATGTCTTGAAATAGATACTTCTATTGTGAGAGTGCAGTGAATATTTTAAGACAAGAAGAAATGTTTGCTTTTAAAAGGGAAGGTTTAGAAACATGTTACAATTAACTCTTCGTCTAGTGTTTGGAAGATTAACAAAACTAAGTTTTCTTTGCAGTCTGCTTATGTTTAATGTTGGACTAAGAAGAGGTTTTATTAATAGTAACAAAACATGATTAAACTTCCCAGAATCCTTACAAATCTCTTCAATGCATAATACATGCTGACTAGGTAAGCGTTGCTTGTACCTTCAGCTATCTTTACCTATATGCAGTTATTGTGTAAGCTCATCACACACAAGAGAGAAGTGAAAAATGTTGAACGTAAGGTTATTTTTGAAGTATTTTAGCTGTTATGCCAGCAGTGTGTGCATTTAGGCAAACCTATTTCTTTCAAAAATCTTCCTTCTGCTCAGTGGGATTTGTGAGTATTACTTTATTTTTTTCCAGCAGTTACATTTCATTTTGCCTAACAACAACAGAAAAAAATCTGGGTTTGAGAGACAAGCGATTTTTGGGGACCTGTGTTCTTTGATGTGTGATGTAACTTTTCGTCTTACTTAGGCTTACTTAGGCTGAGCAATTATTTTCCAAGTTAACACATGTAAAAAGACAAAAATGTAGAGAGAGGCATTTAAAATTACAGATGCTCATCATTCCTAATTGTTACTTTGGATAAATCCTCTTTGTCTCAAGCTTTTTATGCCAACTATTTATCGCTGAGGCATTGTTACCTGGAACGTGGTATTAAAGTGCTGGACAGACTAGCTAACTCTGGGCGCTTGAAAATTCCGCCCATTAACTTCTGCATCACCTATTCTGAAGCCACTCTGGAATACCGAGTAGGGGAGTTTTCTGCAGGCAACACGGATCTATTAAAAAACATGACCTGTGACAAAAATCAATGTGCTAATCTCAAACCAAACAGCAGTATCAGAAGCATAAAAAAGAGATAACCTAAGATAAAATGTCCCCAAATTTACTTAGACTAGCTTGACAGGTTTAAAAAAAAAAAGAAGTAAGTCTGCTTACGTGCACTTCAACAAGGCGAAAAATTTAATACCCCGGTGACTTTTTACCCAAACACATGGATACCATTTGGAGCACGACTGAAATTTTCTGATCAAAAACATGAGGGAAAACTCCAGAAAAATTAAATGAAACCTCCCTTTCCAGTAGATGGATCGTTTAAGTGCACGCAAAGCCTGGTGTCAGAAACCCTCCGGNAAAGATATCTCAACATTTTTCCTATAGCTGGTGTGTCGGGGATGGAGAGAGCGAGCGGGAGAGGGAGGAGAAGAGCAAGAAAAGGGAGGGAGGGAAAGAGATCTTCTCCCTGCAAGCCCACGGGGGGCTCTGGCAGTATACTAAATGCCGCCGGCTGGGAGAGGGCCAAGAAGTACCAGCAGATCTTGAAGTACAAAGTTTTTGTCTTCCTTCCCGGCCCTCCGCTCCCCGCNGCGCGCCTCGGCACGAGGGGAGCGGGCAGCCTGTGTCAGCACCGCTCAGCCCCGACGGGGACACCGGCGATGCGCCCTCCTGTCCCCGGCGGCGTCGGCATCCCCCTGGCCCAGGGCTGCGTACCTACCTCGCCTCCTCACGGTTACCCCTAGCTTGCCCGGGAGGGCCCCCCGCCGGGCGGGCACGGGCAGGGCAGGGCAGGACGAAAGCCCCCTGCCACCTCGGCCGCGGCTGACAGCGATCCCGCCCGAGGCTGCCGCGAAGCCGCGCGGGGCGCCCCGCTCCGTGCCGTCGGGGAGGCCGAACCCCGCATCGCTGCGCGGAGCCAGCTCCCCGCTNAAAAAAAAAAAAAAAAAAAAAAAAAAAAAGGGGGGAGGGGGGAGCAAAAGCCCTGAGGAGTTTGTTTGCTGCGCTGATGGAGCTGGGGAGCCTGTTCTGCAGCACAGAGCGCGTCTTGAAGGAGACTTTGTGGAGTGGTTTTCTTGTCCTTCCTGTTCTTGGGCGGTGGATGCACCAAGGACTNCGGCTGACAGCGATCCCGCCCGAGGCTGCCGCGAAGCCGCGCGGGGCGCCCCGCTCCGTGCCGTCGGGGAGGCCGAACCCCGCATCGCTGCGCGGAGCCAGCTCCCCGCTACGGGCGGGCCGCTCGGGGCCGCGCCCTGCCTGCCGCCGGGGCACAAGCGGGGGGCCGCTACCTGCGCACCTTCATCTCACTCAAACTCCTACAGCGGGCTCGGCCGCGGGTCNAAAAAAAAAAAAAAAAAAAAGGCAAGGAAAAAAGGGGGGGGGCAGGAAAAAAAAAGAACGGCCAATCCAAGAAATATCGCAGCGTGGAAACCAAGGAGATGGAAATAAAGAATTGTTTTATGTGAGGGCGTGGAAACAAGCAAAACCTCGGAGAAGTGAAAATTCAAGCCTGCAAACTCCTCTGACGGTGCTGGTCTTGGCTGGCCTCTCCTGCTCGGGGGACGAACGGAGCGATACGGCGAGGTGCGGAAATCTCCTGCTTCAGCCTCCCAGAGCCTCTCTGTGATAAAGCAGGGTCCAGTCCCGGGAACATCAACTTCTGCGGAAGGACAAAACAGTTTGAAAGAGCAGGGAGGGGGTGAAAGAAAAAGAATCCACCCCTCAGATGACTACATAAGGAGATCGGGGAAAAAACAAAAAAAAAAAACAAAAAAAACCCAACCCAGTTCTTCTCGGTCTTGCCCAACAGCTGCTCCCCTTTTCCCTCTGAAGCAGCAGCAAGAGCAGCAAGGAAAAAATATACCACGCCAGCAGGCAAATAAATAAACTTGAATTGCAGCGGCAGGCAGGGAGGGATCGTAAAGAGCGACGAGGATTGGAGGGGCAAAAATCAGTTTTGAAAAAAAAAATTGCTTTATGGGAAGAAAAAAAAAATCTTTAAACAGTCACGCCCCCTTTTGCAATGACCGGTCCCTTCACTGCGTGTAAATCCGACATCAGCAGCCTGGAAAAGCTAGGAGCCCGGCGTGCTGGGCTGTCTCTGTGCATGCGTTATGTGCGATAGGCAGCCGCAGAGATATATACGCGGTAGACAGAGGTGCACGCGCATACATACATGCACACGCGTGTGTCCAGGGCGGGATCTGTCGCCGGTGTGCGTGAGGGATGAAGGCGAGGAGGAGGTGCAGCCAAGCAGCTCGGAGCACGGGCGCTGCTGCTTGATCATGTGGGATTTTTGCATGCAGTTTACTTGGGGAAGGGGGGGGACGAGGGG